>PVLC010050259.1:0-10178 GCA_004027655.1 Graphiurus murinus | reverse complement strand
GGAGGAGGAGGAGGAGGAGGCAGAAGATAATATAGTCATTCTCTGGGAATGCTGTCCATGGGTGATTGGTCCTGGCCCTGGAGATGGGGCTCAGGGGCAGCTCTTTCATCTTAGAAAAGGGCAGTCCTGGGACCTGGAGCAGGGCTCTCAGGGACACACCATGACTCAGGTGCTAGTGGGCAGACTTACCTGTGCACACTGAATACACGTGTGCTTGAAATATAGTAAGCCATCCTCAAGCGTTAGCTGTTATCATCACCACTGCCATTATCTTTATGCGACTATCCCAGGAGAGCCAGACCCGGATTCTTACAATGGAGGAGGCATTGGTTAATACTGGTTCCCGGATCCCAGCTCTGTAAGATGTCCAATGCTCACACCAGTGTTGTGGGTCAGGGTATTTAGAGGCTGTTGCTCAAATCATCTGGGAATTGGAATAAGGACGCTCCAACAGACAGAGAGAATAGGTCCAATTTGGAGACCTGGGTAGAGAGGAAATGAGGAGTGGGTTGGCACCCAGGGTGTGGTCTAAGAATCGCCTAAATAGATGACTCTGAGGGTAGTAACATAACTGGCTCTCAAAAAACTGAGCGTGCATGATTTCTGTGTGGGGACACATAAATCCTCTTGGATTGAAATTGATTTTTTGTATTTCTAAAATAAACACTCAGGAATCCAAATGTAGATAATGCGAACTCTCTTCTTGGTAATCTATGGGTCTCCATGGGCTGTAGCAGTCCAAAATGAATCCAATCTGTCGTCTGATCAAGAGTTCCTGCAGCAGGGTGGAACACAGCACCACACAGGCGTGGGATACTCTCACGACTACTGAGGACTCCTGTCATCAATCCAGTCTCTACAGAATTAATCTGGTCCGAAGCACATATTTCCAATTCCATCTGTATTGGTGCAACTGGATTTGGAAGAGTTTTTATTAAAAATTCTGAAATCGGTGCAATACAAGAGAATTACCTCCTTGCCACTTCATAGCTCCTGCCAAGTACTTGATAAAATGTGTTCTACAAATGTAGATATGGAGTCATGATAAGAAAACTCACTCTTGCTGAATATTGGAATTATCTGACTGATGTTACAGGCAAATGTTAAAACCAGGACAAATCCTGCCTGGGAGAATTTCCAGACTCCCAGAGATCATCCATCGCCCTGAGGCAAAGTTGGCAGGGAGAGATTAGAGACCCTTCAGTTCACCCACATAGGGTTGGACACATTCAAGATGGAATCGCTCAGGCTACTCAAGTGCAACAACTTCCAGATATGTCCAGGTCTAAGTGAAGCTGAGAAGGCAGGACTGGTCTCTGAGTGAGACCCAAGTGTTGATCGACTTCTTGCAGGATGACCCTCCTGCATATCATTAACCTCAGGGTGTGTGAAAGGATGGCACAGACTTCTTCTTTCTGGGATATATCTTATTAACTGTCTAAGGAATCAGGGCTCCTGCCCCTGCTGCCCACAGCCAGCCTCACCTGCACCTATGCTACAGGAGGCGCAGAGTAGGGACCAGGGGCAAGAGGATACTGATGTGGGGCCATTTGCCTTTGAGGAAAGCAGTGGAAAAACTGGAAGAGCCATGGCAACCTCTTTTGAGTTTTGTTTGTTTGGAGGGAGGTCTGGTAATAAATTTTACCATATAAAATTATAAGTTGCACCTGAGCATGGTGGTACACGCTTACCATTTCAATACTTGGGAGACTGAGACCGGAGGATTGAAGGTTTGAGATCAGCCTCAGCAACTTAGCAAGATTCTCAGCAACTTAGCAAGATACTGTTTCAAAACAAACAAACAAAAATGGGGTAGGGTGTGGCTCAGAGGTAGAACGCCCCTAGATTCAGTTCCCAGTATGCTTCCCCCCCCAAAAAAAAAGTATAACTTGCTATAAGAAAGCAGTAGTTTATCATAAAAGGACATCTCTTGGCAAGATGGAAGTCGGGACTGGTTTCTGGGGCTGTAGAAGTAAGCGAGTGATTTTCCATGTCTGTGCCTCAGTTCTTACACCTGTTGGGCGGGTGGAGATAGGGAGGACCAGGAACCATGTTGGTACTCTTCCAAGTCTAATATTTCAAGCCCACGTGTCCTGTCCTGTGCCTCCATGTACTGAATGCCACCAACACTGGATTTTCACTTCACTGACTCACACTTCCTCTCTGACGTGTTCCATTTTTCACACACAGTCAGGCTATTGAGATAAACCACTTACCTGAGATAGACAATCGTTTAGCCCAGAAAACAAAACAGGAAAGCAGATGAAGTCCCGTCAGCAGAACAGATGACTTCGCACACAAGGCGAAGAGACCCGCAGGTGAGACAGGGGGCAGCTGATAGGGAAGCTGATAAGAGATGTCACGTGGCTGGAATGGAGGGAGGAGGCAGAGCCGGTGATGACTGGCTCACCAGCATCGCCCTCATCTTACACACAGAGACAATCACTCAGGGGAGTGGAGACGCAGCGACATACAGCTCTGTCCCCGATATAAACCTCGGGCAGTTTTCAAAATTGAAGCAGGGAATTAATGACCACTGAGTGTACCGTACCGGGAGAATTCACTGGGCGGGTGGTTTGCATAGATTAGTTTATTTCATCCGCACAGGGACCTCAGGGCATTGGCCTTAATTTTGATGATTATCTAGCTCTGTGCATGAGAGAAACATAGTCAGGAAGGTCTACTCAGCTAGTAACTGTGGTGCTGGGTTGAACTTGAGTTTGTCTGACCCCTGAGTCCACAACCTTTTGCTATCCCATGCTGCAGCCCGAGTCACTGGGTCGATGGAATATTAGTTTGGGTGCATTTCCTCAATGCTTCCTCTTCTCTTCCCCTGCTCCCTCATTCTGAGACAATGATCCCAGCAGATTGGAGCAGAGAAAAGCACCCCTTCACTCTTGCCTGCTCCCCGTCTCCCTTCCTCCTTCTCCTTTCTGGCTGAGAGAGTTCCATGTATAAGACAGAACGTACTCAGAGGTCACCCACCCACCACTTCTCTGATTTTTATGGCATTTGTGATTAAATCAACTCAGAGGCTGTGAGAAGTTTGGTAATTAAATAATTTAGGTAGCGGAATATTTAATTAATTGTAATTGTGTATGCCATCTTGAAAGTCATTTCTATTTTAATTTCAGCACAGGCTAGATTGCACAAAACATGCTTTTTCTTCACCACCAAAACTTTCCCTTCCCACCAAACCTCTACCTGTTGAATCTTACCTCATGCTTCCTTGAAGCACAGGTGGTCAAAGGGTACAGCGGGCCTGGCTCTGTGTTCTGGGGTGGCACAAACAGAAGAACCTAAGACAAAGTCCTAGCCCACTAGGCGTGTACAGTCTAATTGAAGAGACAATCTACTAACACATTAAAATACAATTAATATAAAGAGCCCCCCAGATGATAATTAAAGGTGCAGTAGACTGAAGAGAGTGGGTGTGGGTTTCAATTAGGCCTGGGGATGTGTATGACACGTGCACTGGTAAAGGAGCACGTTCCAGCCAGGCGTGGTGGTGCACACTAGTAATGCCATAATTTGGGAGGCTGAGACAGGAGGATCACAGGTTCACAGCCAGCCTCAGCTACTTAGTGAGGCCTTTTGCAACTTAGTGAGACCCGGTTTCAAAATAAAGAATTAAAAATAGGGCTAGGGGTGTAGCTTGGAGGTAGAATGCCCCTGGGTTCAATCCCCAGTACCCCAAAAAGGAGCAAGTTCCAAGGAAGAGCAGGACTGAGATCTATAAAGGGTGATTCATATTTCTTTTCTGTTTATCCTCCTCTTCATTGATTCATTGATTCATTCACTCACTCAGCTAACATTTTTGAGCACCCATTGAATGCCAGGCAGTGGCCACTAAAATGTCTATTCTGAACCCAAGGAAGAACTCTCAAGCTCTGTGCCCTCCCATCAGGCAGCCCCAGCTACTGTCACGGTGAGCTGGGTATGCCCACTGCCAGCTGTGATGGCCTTGGCTCTGTCCTCACCTGAGCAAGGCAGGACTCTGCCTACAGGAACAGGCTTAGATCAGAGCTACACCCAGGACAAAAGAGAGAAAACACACCAAGTGGGTGCTCAGCCCTTTGCCATTTGTCCAACCTTACCCCTCCATGGCATTGCCACTCCAGAGCCCTGGCAGGCTGGTGGCGGGGGCTCCTCTGTCTGGAACACGAGGCCCGGTGTCACCTCTTGGCTGACATGAGTCTCATCTCTGAATCTCCTCTGGGGATCTGTGCTTTCTGACTTCCCATCATTTTTGCCAGCCTAAGTCCATCAAGACTCCCATGAGGAGGAGTTCTAGTTTCACTCTCAGGGGACAGGGCGTTCATTCATTTGTATTCCATGTCGTCACCTGCTTGTTCATTTATTCATTCCTGTGTCACAGAGTGTCTGTGTGTGAGGCACTGTGGGACATGGATGGATACATGATTTTGTTCTCAACACCCTGATGGTCAAATGGAATTTGCCAGACACAAAAATGATGGCTCAGGGCAAGCTAAGTTTTACAGTGCAGGAAGGTCGAGGGAGAGGGGACGTCTAGCCGTTCAGGAGTTGAACCAAGTGTTGATTCGTTATTATAAAGTAGAAGAGGGAATGGGTTGTGCAAAGACCTGGAGATAGGTACTGGGGAATGGTGTGAATTTCTTCCCTATGAGGAGCTAGGCATGGCCAAGAACAACACCAAAGGATAGTTGTTTGTTTTTTAGGGAAAGGGCCATCGTAACTTCACATGGGAAGGCAGCCTGGTATCATGAGGAAGTCCCAGTGTCGCATGAGGAGTTCTGGATTTGCACTGTGGACATCACATGCTCTGGTTTGAATTCTAGCTCTGCCATGGGCCATGGTCATGGAACAGTCACAAAAGGTTGCAAAATTCCCCGCTCATTTTTGTCGCCTGTTAAATAGACACAATAAGACCGACCGTGCAGGGCCATTCTGGGGACCACAGGAGATGAGGCGCTCGGTGATAAATAGGCATTGAATGGCGGGTGATATCAATATTACTTTTATTTTTAATGTCAAAACTTTGGGTAAGTTATCAGGTGGTTTGCAAATCTAAAGGATGGCCTCTGCAGTGCTTTGAGACCTCAGACAGCGTTGTTGTGTGGCCTCCTTGAGCCACACGGACCCGAGTTTCCAAGTGAAATGAAATAATCCGACGCTGAAGTAAGAGCATGTGTTAAGCACGGGTGGCCTCAACGATCAATCACCTGGTGAGCGTGTGGGTTCCTCACTTCATCAGCAGCAGGGAGCAGGGGAGCCTTGGGAAGCAGAGACTGGGCTCCCCTCCTGCCTTCTGCAGCAACCAGGCTTGCTGAGTGCTTTTCCAAGGCAACTTTCCTTTTGTTTGCAAAGTTTCTGCCAAGTGGATGGCTATGTTGATAATGAAGCTGTAGACATGCTCGCTTATCAAACAGGTCACTCTAGGAGAAGCTGGGTGCCGGGGTCCTTGGAAGTCCAGCCTGCGAGTCTCCCTCCTGGGACCTCGAGTCCTTCCCAGTGTCCTCTGCAGCTTAGTAGTATTTACCCCACCCAACCCGTCTCCTCGAATGCAAATTGTGTTAAAGAAGGATCTCATGTTGATATTGTTAGCAGTGAGGGGTGGGAAACGGCTCTACGTTGGCTCATATTTTTTTTCCTAAATAGACCTAAGCATGATTGGGCAATTTTATTTTGGTCAAAAAGCATTAGATGCTTTTTGTAATATATAAAACAATGTGAAGATGTATAAAGGGAGAGCTCGTATTTCCTGATCCCTCTAATTCCAATGGCGTGAGATGACTGCATTCACAATTCGATGTGTGTATCTTGCTGTGGCTTTCTCTACGTTCACACATGCACGGCATTCACACATAGACTCACACACACTGACACACACAAGTACTCTCATGTACACATGCACACATGTTCATACACGTATTTTCTTGTTTGTTTGACTTTGCAAATTGGATTATTCACTACACAATACCATATAATGTGCCTCCCAACTTGTAGATCTATAGGAGTAACTCATTTTAATAAATAAATTAATTTATTTATTTATTGCAGTACTGGGGATTGAACCCAGGGGCATTCTACCTCTGAGCTATACCCCCAGCCCTATTTTTTATTCTTTATTTTGAAACAGGGTCTCAGTTGCAGAGGGCCTCACTAAGTAGCTGAGGCTGGTCATGAACCTGTGATCCTCCTGTCTCAGCCTCCCAAGTACTGGAATTATAAGCCTGAGCCACCACTCCCAGCTTGGAGTAACTCATTTTAAAATAACTACCTAACATTCCATTGTAAAGATGTGTCAAGATCTAGTTAGCTATTCTCTGAATAGTGATAATCCATATCATTTCTAGTTTTTTACCCTAAAAATAATGACTGAAAAATTCTTATATATGTATTTTATATATACACATATGTATATGTGTGTATAAATCTGTATACACACATACATTTCTTCAAAAAAGTCTCACAATAGCTGGGCATGGTGACACACTCATATGATGTCAGTACTTGGGATATGGAGACAGGAGGATCACAGTTAGAGGCCAGCCTCAGCAATTTAATGAGACCTTCAGCAACTTAGCCAGACGATGTTTTAAAAAATAAAAAGAGAGGTGTACCTGGGAGGTAGAATGTCCCTGGGTTCAACTATCAGTACAAAAGTAAATAAAGTCTCACAGTAAGGGTTTGCTTGATCAGACTGGTACATTTTTAACTTTTGCATGACATTCTGTGCCATATTCCACAGAGATTCCATCATCAATATTTGAGGACACCCATTGCTCCCACATCCTTCCCAGTCCTGGGCAGCATCAGTCTTTTTAAAATTTTTGTGAAGCAGACGAATCAGAAATCAATGAAGCTCCTTGCCCTGCCACCCTTCTCTCTAGAGCAGCCAGGTGATCACTATCTGGGTGCCACCACACCATGCAGAGGCGGGCCCATTGGAACCCTGTTTGGTGAGACCTCAGCCTGTTATCTGTAAGCCGTTGAGCCCGCCTTGTTTTGCCAGCGGAGCTCAGCTGACTTCTCAGGTAGTTTCAGGAGCACAAGTAAATTTAGTGTGAAATGGCCCTGACAGCTATAAAAGTCTGTGTTTTATTCATTAAAAGAAGGCCTACCAGTGAAGCTAAGTACCGTGGTAGGAGAGGGATTCCCCTAAACACCTGCGGAGGTATACTTGAAACAGAGGCCAAAGCCTTCCTAATCTGCCAAATCCTCCTATTTGCTAAAGATGAAAGAGAAAGAAAGGAAGAGAGGGAAGGAAAGAGAGAGGATAGGGGAGGAGGCTACCCGGAGCCCTTGCAGGTTGCTGTAGGGCTGGCGGTTAAGTATGTGCAGTATTAACCCCATGCCTGCTACACCGCTTAATAAATAACTTGTCGTTGCACTATCGCCATCAAAGGACAAACAGCCTAATAGTTTTCAACTTGTCATTCACTACTGATAGACACTTCCTGGATAAACTGCAATTTCGGGAAGGTTTCTATTAAAAAAGCTTTCGTTTTCTGCAATTTCTTGGGATTGAACCAGAGTCTCTCTTTTCTGCTCTTTTTCCTAAAGCCGAATGAGAACTTGCTGCTCTAGAGCTCTGTCCTCGGACTCCAAGGCATCAAAGTGAACTTTTACCTGATGTCTTTTGAACCATGGAGTCCCCAGAATCTGCCATATGAAAGACTTGGACATACAGTTCAGCAGTCATGCAAGGAGGCCTCCAGGCCCAGGAGAGGGCTGTGTGCCCAGGCAGAGGTCACACCAGAAAGTGCCTCCCCAGTGCCCCAGGTTCAGCTCAAAGAGTAGATACGAGCTCATCTGCATACTAGCTCATTTGCATATCCACTCATTTACATAGCAGAAGTCATACCTTAACTACTGCCAGTTTTATTTTCTCTAGATGTTATGTGTGGGTTTCACTTCCCTTCTTGCATCTGCCCTACTCTAACTCTTTAAGGACGACCCAAGTGCCCCAAGGTTGTATTTTAGCAGGCATCCAGCTCTTCACTCTAACCTTATTTCTGACCTATAAAATTCTTGCCTTCAGGTCTTAACTTTAGCCTTTTGACAGAAGCGTTGGCTCTGGCCTCTCATTGCTGGCTCTGAGGTCTCTGCAAGCTCTGGGGTTCTTGCAGCCCTGCGGTAGGGAGACCCCTTAGCTCCATGCCCCTGATACTCATGCGTGAACCTTAGCCAGATGACCACAGAGACTTAGCTAGGCCAGCCCGGCTTATCCCTATCTCTCACTCCCTTCCCCCTCCCCCATCTCTCTACAGCAGGGCCGTGTCTCCACCATCCAGCCCTACAGTCTTTCTCGGCACACTTCCGCGTTTCTTGTATTTACGAGCTGCTCATCAGGAGTCAGCTGCAGCAAGCAGCTGGGCCCAACATTCCCGCCTGCTCCTGGGAGCCTGCCTCGAGGGCTGCGAGCCTCCTGTCATTTCCAGTGATTAGCAAAAGTTTAAAACAACCCAGTTTCCCCCGGGAAACCTGTAATAGAGACATCTCAGGCTGGATGTGCAAGACATTTTCAGTGCCTCGGTCCCACTGACCATCTGTTAAAGCCAAGGATGACTCGATCGGTCGCTGGAGTTGGGGAGGGGGCGGGTCATCTTCCCAGGCTCCGAGGCTCTGCGCGTGCGCACACACACGCACGCACGGCAGACAGCTGGGGCGGATGTGCTTGGCACGCGGGTGCTCGCGGGCGCTATCGAAAATCCAATCTGATCCACTCCAACTGGGCTATTACACTCGGGGCCTGATAGGATCACACTCTCAGAGCACAGGATAAAATTAAATTTGAGAGAAAATGAGATTTCTTTTGTTTTGTACCAAGTCCCATAGATAAGTGTTCCTCGGTGCTTGACCTTGATGGTCGCAGGAAGCCCCTGCGCAGGCCCAGGGGGATCTCATAGACAAATTGAATGAATTGGTGGCTCTTTGCTTTCCTGCTTGGCACCGCCACTGGGGCAATGGGCTTCTCTTTCCATGTCACCAGCACCCTGGAGGCTCCTCCTCCTTCTGTCCACTCCTGCTCTTTAGTTTTTACGGCAGCCTCCAGCTACAAATCCAGTGTCCCTGGATTTCTCTAACTTCCAGCTAGAACCCACAGGATAAGCTCATTTGAATTAAAATGTTAACAGTGGTGCAAACAGAGGTTAACTCTCTTTCTTCCCCATGCATCCTTCCAAGTTGAACTTCAAGCAAAGGAAGAAGTGCTGTAGATTTCAGATATTCTAATGAGGCTCTAGGAACCTGCAGGAGAGCCCTGGACACACACACACACACACACACACACACACATACACACACACACTCCAAATCACAGCCCTGGTCCTGATCCCCTGGGGAGAAAGATGAGCCGTGAACACATTTTCCTTGCTGACTTTTGGCAGCATCTTTCAAAGCGTGGTCTGCGGAAAAGCTATATCAGAATTACCCGGGGTGCTGCTAAAGTGTTTATTTTTAGTTCCCTGCCCAGGAGTACTAAGTCAGAATCTGTGACATGACTCCCAAGGAAATAGCCTTTTCACCTGCTTTCCACAAGATTCCAGGGCACACCCTGAGAGCCACTGGCCATAGACTCAAAGCATTTCTCCCAGGGGTCCCCTGGCTTCCTGACCATTGTGTATCTGATGGATTATCTCTGGGGCGGCAGAGACTTCTGGCTCCTTTGGCCTTTATAGACCTCTTGTGACTCCCGGTGCCACCATGGTAGGGCCAAGGGCTTTGAGGAAATTTGCAGTTTCCTCTCAGCCAATCCTCCCAGGCCTTCTCCAAAAGGAGCAATTGAATCTTTCCAACAAACACATCTGGATGTGTAAAATGTTAGGAGAGCCTTAAGTGAACTCAGATACAAAACTGATTTTACTCATGTGGGAGGCTATGATGACGGAAATTACAATTACAACCACTATTTATTGAAGGCCTATCAAATCCTCTCCTCCAGGCCTGGAGCAGACTATTTATAGCTATAATTTCATTCACTCTTCACCGTGCTCTTACGAGGTGGTATCATTACCTTTCTAAAGAGGAGATAACCAGGGCTCAAAATCTCAGGCCTAGTAACTGAGGCAAGAGTAGTAGCATCAGAGCCCCGTCTGTTTGAATCTAGAAACTTCCTTCCAGGTGTACATACATTTGTGGAGGCACCGCCAGTTTCCATCCACCAGTTCAATTTTTATGCTGCCCCTGCAAGG
>PVLC010050258.1:0-10188 GCA_004027655.1 Graphiurus murinus | reverse complement strand
GGAAGCTAGGGAGAAAATGGGACATAAGAGGGACTCCAGGTGAAGGAGAATTCTTAGGTGAACAAAAAATTTGACTTAATGGAAGGTAATGGGAGGAGGGGGGACACCCTAATGAGCATGATGTACTTACAAGATCACATCAAAGTCAATCACTAAACTGACCAGGAGATAGGGAGAGGGTGGGTGGGAATTGGGGAAGAGTTAATGAGAAATATGTGCATGGATGTCTTTACCTGTACTAGCTTGTACCCAACAAAAATGTGTAATTAACCCTGTTTTACCCAAGAAATGTATAAAAATCCATGCTAAAAAAAAAAAAAAAAAAAAAAAAAAAAAGGCCATTCCACCATTGTACTAAGCCAGCTTCTTTAGGCTGGTGGGGAATATGATAAGACAAGAGAGTTCAACAAACATAAACCTATTTGTTATGAAGTAAGTTCCTTAGTAGCAAACAATGCTGTGTGGTATACCATGATGGTGGATAAATAATTCTCTAAGTCCATGGCCTGTAGTTTTGGCAGAGTGACACATTCAAGGAAATCAAATATGTATCCAGATTGTATGTTGCAATAAGAACCAAACACCACCCTTCCATGATGGAAGTGTTCGCAAATAATCAACCAGCCACTAGGTAGTTTGCTGGTCACTCTGGAAATGGTATAACTTTGGGGAATCATTGTTGGTCTCTGCTGCTGGTATATTGAGCACTCGGTAGTGGTTATATTTAGGTTGGCCTTGGTAAATGTAAACCCATGTTGCTTGGCCCGAGCACAACCTATACCCCTGCCATCATGGCCACTTTGTTTATGAGCCTATTGGGTAATGACAGGGGCAGCTCGAGAGAGAGGCTGATTGATATTCATAGAACAGGTTGTCTTATCCATTTAATTATTTGAATGCTCCTCTCCTGTCACCGTCTTGCAATCAGATGGACAAAAATGTCTTTATTTTTTTCCCATTCCCATACCAACATTTCCTTGTCACCAATTTTCCAATCATGCTCCTTCCAAGCCCCTGAACATGTAGCCAAACCTCTAGCCATACCAATTAGTTAGTACATGATTACACATCTGGCCATTTTTCTACTAAGCAAAATGAATATCAGGCACACTTCCCCAAATCTACCCACTGGGAAGATTTCCTTTCATCATTGTCCTTCAAAGGTTTTCCGAAAAGTGCACTGAGTAAATGAACTGGAGTAATATACCTAAATGAGGAATATATTGCCTCCTATTTTAGAAGTCTACAAGCATTGTGCCCTTTTCTTGGTTATAGGAGGGGCCATATGCAATGACTTAAGCGTCACCTTAAAAGGAATATCTCAACATGTCCCAAAACACTGGGCTCCTAGAAATTTCACTAAGATTGAAGGCTCCTGAATTTTTGTTGTATTTATTTTCTATTTTCTGACCTGCAAATATATTACCAATAAGTCTATAGTAGTTACTACTTGTTGCTCAATAGGTCTAATCAACATTATATCAGCAACATAACAGTTGAGTGTCAGATCTTGTGGAAGGTACAGGTGATCAAGATCCTCATGAACTAAATTATAACATAGGGTTGAAGAGTTGATATACCTATGAGATAAGACAGTAAAGAAGGGAGGGAGCCCAAGATGGCATCTGAGTGAAACACCTCTTCTCAGCCTCTATGAGTTCGAATCAAATCTGCCATAAAAGCTTCTTGATGGAAGAAAAAAAGTAACAAAAAAGCTAACAAAGCAAAGAAAATTGAACTACAGCTGAAGAGACCCCAGAAAGACAACCAGGGAGAGCAAAGGAGCCTGTCCACATGGTAGCGGCACCATGCCTTGGAGCAGCAGTGGTGATTAAGCCGGCTGCCTGGTGTGTGGTCTATTAACACTGAGATATCTAGAGACCTCCTGTGTACCCAGCGACCATAGCCAGAGCAGTGATCAACTGCACTGCAGAGCTTGAATCAAAACTGCCGCAAAAGCAGCTTCTTGATGGAAGGAAAGAAAAGCAAAGCAGTAAAAAAAGTGAACAAAGCAACAAAAGCAGCTGAACAGAACCCAGGGAGAACAAAGGAGGCGCGCGGAGTGGCACGCGCCACAAACCAGCTGCTGGATTTTGCCAGCGGCCCAGACCAAGACCTCCAACAACCTCCTGTGCCCCCAGCAACCAGATGTGGAGTAATCGACTATGGAACTCCACACCCTAATCAGGCAGCATATCCCTGCAGGATCAACAGTGATCAAGAACAGCTGGGACAACCAGCTGAAGCCTGTGGCAAGGACCACCATAGCTAGAGCAGCAGGGATCTGTATGTTAGATTGCACCCCTGGGTGCCGGGGCCCTTATACAAAGGACAGACTCAGTCACCCGCCCTTTAGCAATTGGATAGGAGCAGAAGTGCAGGAGGGACCCAGTGCACACAGGGCATAGAGACCTTCCAGGCACCTTGGAAAATGCCCGGCATTTAGATTGCATGCCTGCCACCAGATAAGGCAGAGAGAGAGAGAGAGAGAGAGAGAGAGAGAGAGAGAGAGAGAGAGACATGCCCTGTGGAGAGCTCAGAGACACAAGCTTTTAGTGGGAGAGGTACCAGTGGAACTCCCTGCCTGCACTGACAGAGAGAGCAATAAGAATGCCAGAGACACACTCAAATATCTAATGGAGTGAGCATATATTTAAAAACTGAAAATATCCATGCATGCAGATCCAAAAGGACTGGAGAGGCCAACTCAGCTCTGTACTTACAAAACTAGCAGGGTTTGTATTTTTGTTTCTTGGTGTCGTTGTTTGTTTTTTTGTGTGTGTGTGTGTTCTGTTTTTTTGTTTTTACTCTGTATTTGTTTTGTATTGCCTTGATTTATTTATGTTTGTTTCCATTATTGGTTGCTTTGTTATTTTTTGCTCACTTTTTTGAATCCCCTCCTTATCCCTTTTACAAGCTTCCCTCCCTCCCTCTCTCCTATCTATATTCTTCTCCTCAACACTTTTCTTTTTCCTTTTCCCCCTGGCTTATATCAAGACCATCTCATACTACCACACCTAAAACTCTACATTGACTACCAGAATCTCCAAACATATCTACTATCTCTAATCTTTACAATATATCACCTGAACACACTCAGCCTCTTATTCCACTGGACCATACCCTCTACTTTACCCTACTCTTGAATTCATCACTGTGACTTCTCACCCACCCTTTACCACTGAACACAACCTGTCCCTGTATATACCAGCAGACACCTCTAAACCCCTACTGCAGAAATTGGATAAAAAGCAACAAAGATATAAATTTAAGAACAGGAAAACCATGGGAAGGAAAAATAGCAAAGAAACAATGAGCCACCATAACCCCACAATAACAGAACTCAACAACACTGAATGACAGAGATTACCAGAAGAACAATTCAGATCTTTAATACTAGAAATGATACAAAACTTCCAGAAAGAATGCAGAGAGAACTGGAAAGAAATAAATGAATAAATAAACAAAGAATATGACACCCTGAACAGGAATAAAAGAGAAGCCTTGAAGGACATGAAGGATGTGAAAGATGCAATAATTGAAGACAAAGTATCAATACAAATGATGACTAGTAGATTAGACCACATGGAAAATAGAATATCACTCTTAGAAGATGACCACTCCAAAAAGGAATCCATAGTACATAATTTAAAAAAAATAAATTCGACAGTATGAATTGGACATCGATGAAATCTGGTTCAATTTTAAAAGAACTAACCTAACAATAATAGGCATAGAAGAGGGATTAGAAGTTGGAACTAATGGAATAAACAATATTTTCAAAGAAGTAATATCAGAGAATTTTCCAAACATAGAAAGAGAAGTTGACACACAGGTTCAGGAAACATATAGAACTTCCTCGAGACAAGACCAAAGAAGAGGTTCACCATGCCACACAATAATCAAGTTAACTAATGTAGAGGCTAAGGAGAGAATTCTAAAGGCAACAAAAGTAAACGGCCAAGTGACATTTAGAGGCAAACCAATTAGAATCACTCCAGATCTCCCAAATCAAAAAATGAAAAATGAAAAAATGAAAGCCAATAGGGGCTGGAGTAACATATTCCAAACTCTGAAAGAAAATAACTTGCAGCCAAGATTCTCCTACCCAGCAAAACTGTCTCTCAAAGTTGACGGGGAAATAAAAACCTTCCATGACAAAGAGAAACTGAAAGAATTTATGTCTTCCAAACCAGCACTACAGAAAACACTCAAAGAGATTAACTACAAAGAAGAACTAACAAGTAAATGACAGAACAGTAATTTCCAGGAAGCCAACAACTAAGCAAAGAAGAATAAACACCACTGAAAACAGAATTCAAAACTCAAAATGTTAGGAATTTAAAAAATCATCTCTCAATAATTACACTGAACATAAATGGTCTCAACTCCCCAATAAAAAGGCACAAGGTGGCAAAATGGATTAAAACCTAGAATCCATCTATATGCTGCCTGCAAGAAACACACCTTACAAGCAAAGATTCCCATAAACTAAAGATGAAGGGTTGGAGTAAGGTAATCCAGGCCAATGGAACTTGAAGACAAGCAGGAGTAGCAACCATGATATCAGATAAATTAGACTTCAAGCCTAAGCTTATCAGAAGAGACAAAGCAGGTCACTTTTTACTAGTAAAAGGAACAATCCAGCAAGAGGAACTAACAATTATCAACATCTATGCCCCAAACATAGGTGCACCTGCTTTCATAAAACAAACTCTGCATGATATAAAATCACACATAGATCCCAATACACTAATACTGGGAGACTTCAATACACCTTGCACATCACTAGACTGATCTTCTAAACAAAATGTCAGCAAAGACACCTCAGACCTAAAGAATACCATGAAACAAATAGACCTGTTAGACACATACAGAATATTTCACCCAACTACAGCTAAAGTCACATTTTTCTCAGCTGCACATGGAACCTTCTCCAAAATAGACCACATTCTGGGCCACAAAGTGAGCACTGGAAAAGACAAAGTATGTAACATAATTTCCTGCATCTTTTCAGACCACAATGGAGTGAAACTAGAAATCAACTCTAAGAAGTCCAAGAGTACCATGTATACACATGGATACTGAACACCACACTGCTGAACGAGGATTAGGTCACAGAAGAAGTAAGGGGAGAAATTAAAAAATTCCTAGAAACCAGTGAAAACAGAGACACAACAAATTAAAACCTCTGGGACACTTTGAAGGCAGTACTAAGAGGAAAATTTATAGCACTGAATGCCCACATAAGAAGAACAGAAATTCACCAAATAAATAACCTAATGACACAGCTCAAAGTCCTTGAAAAACAAGAACAGTCTAACCCCAAAGCTAGTAGAAGACAGGATATTATGAAAATCATTGCAGAAATTAATGAAGCAGAGAATTAAAAATCAATAGAGAAAATCAACAAAACCAAAAGCTGGTCTCTTGAAAAATAAACAAGATAGATAAACCATTGGCCAACCTAACCAAAAGAAAGAGAGAATCAACCCAAATTACCAAAATAAGTGATGAAAAAGGTGGTATTAATACCAACAGTATGGAAATACAGAGGATCATCAGAAACTATTTTGAAAAACTATACTCCAACAAAATAGAAAATCTAGAAGAAGTTGACAAATTTCTAGACACATATAACCTCCCTAAATTGAGTCAAAAAGATACAGAAAACTTAAACCAACCAATAACAATCAAAGAGATAGAAATAACAATAAAGAGTTTACCATCAAACAAAAGCCCAGGGGCACATGGTTTTCCAAGTGAATTTTATAAAACATTTATAGAAGAGCTAATCCCAATACTCCTCAAAATATTCCATGAAATAGAAAGAAAGGGGACCCCCCCAAACACATTCTATGAAACCAACATCACATTAATACCAAAGCCAAATAAAGACAGCTCAAGAAAAGAAAACTATAGGCCTATATCATTGATGAACTTAGATGCAAAACTGCTAAACAAAATACTAGCAATGCACATTCAAAACCACATCAAGAAAATTTTACACCATAACCAAGTTGGGTTCATCCCAGGAATGCAAGGATGGTTCAACATATGAAAAACAATCCATGTAATTCACTACATAAACAGAATCAAAGACAAAAATCACATAATCGTCTCAATTGATGCTGAAAAAGCATTTGACAAGATCCAACACCCATTCATGTTAAAAGCACTGCAGAGAATCAGAATAGAAGTAACATACCTCAACATCATAGAGGCAATATACAATGGGCCCACAGCCAACATCATATTAAATGGAGAAAAACTGCAAGAGTCCAACTAAAAATAGGAACAAGACAAGGATGTCCATTATCACCTCTTCTGTTCAATATAGTATTTGAGACTCTAGCCAGAGCAATAAGGCAAGAGAAGGAAATCAAAGAGATAAAAATAGAGAAATAAGAACTAAAACTATCCCTCTTTGCAGATGACATGATACTATACTTAGAAGACTCCACAAAGTCAACAAAAAAACTTATGGAACTGATTAACAAATTCAGTAAAGTATCTGGATACAAAATCAATCTCAAAAAATCAGAAACTTTCCTGTATGCCAACCATAAATCCACTGAAAAAGAAATCCAGAAAACAATCTCATTCACAATAGCACCCCCCAAAATAAAATACTTAGGGATAAACCTGACCAAGGCGTAAAAGACTTTTATAAGGAAAACTATAAAAGGTTGAAAAAAGAAATTGATGAAGACCTTAGAAGATGTACAGATCTTCCATGCTCTTGGATAGGCAGAATAAATATCATCAAAATGGCCATCCTCCCAAAACTGATCTACAGATTCAATGCAATACCCATGAAGTTACCAAGGTCACACCTCACAGACAGAAAAATCAGTCCTTAAATTCATTTGGAACAACAAAAAGCCCAGAATAGCCAAAGTAGTTCTTAGTAACAAGAATCATGCAGGAGGTATCACAATACCTGACTTCAAACTCTACTACAAAGCCACAGTAATAAAAACAGCATGGTATTGGCACAAAAACAGGCACATAGACCAATGGAGAAGAATAAAAGATTCAGAAACAGACCCACGTGTTTACAGTCAACTGATTTTTGACAAAGGAGCCAAAAATATACACTGGAAAAAAGATAGCCTCCTTAACAAATGGTGCTGGCAAAACTGGTTAACCATATGCAGGAAAATGGAAATAAACCCCACTTTCTCACCCTGTACAAGAGTCAACTCAAGGTGGATCAAAGACCTGGAAGTCAAGCCAGAGACCTTGCAGCTACTTGAAGAGGGCATAGGCCCAACACTACAACACATAGGCACAGGTAAAAACTTTCTCAACAAGACCCAAAAGCACAAGCAACTCAAAGGGAGATCAATACATGTGATTGCATTAAACTGAAGAGCTTCTGTGCAGCAAAGGAAACTATCAAGAACTTCAACAGAGAGTCCACAGAGTGGGAGAAAAATTTTGACAGCTACTTTTCTGATACAGGTCTAATATCAAGGATATACAGAGAACTCAAGAAACTCACAGCTAAGAAAACAAATAACCCAATCAAAAAATCGGCAAAGCATCTAAATAGACACTTCACAAAAGAAGAAATACAAATGGCCAGTAAATATATGAGGAAATGTCAACATCATTAGAAATCAGAGAGATGCAAATCAAAACTACCTTGACATTTCACCTAACTCCAATCAGAATGGCAATCATAAAAAACACAAAGAACAACAAATGCTGGTGAGTCTGTGGAGAAGTGGGAACCCTAATACATTGTTGGTGGGATTGCAAATTAGTGCAACCAGTTTGGAAAACAGTATGGAGGATCCTTAGATGAATGGAAATGAACCTACCATATGATCCAGCAATACCACTTCCGGGTATCTACCCAAAAGAATGGAAACCAAACTATCAGAGATGCATGTGTATCTATGTTTATAGCTGCACAATTCACAATTGCCAAACTATGGAAACAGTCAAGATGTCCATCGACAGATGAATGGATTACAAAACTATGGGATATGTATACAAAGGAATTTTACTCATCCATAAAGAAGAACAAAATCATATTATTTGCAGGGAAATGGATGCAACTGGAAAACATCATGTTAAGTGAGATTAGTCTGTCACAAAGGATAAAAAAGCATATGTTCTCTCTAATATGCAGATGCTAGGGAGGAGATGGGGCATAAGAGGGACTCCAGATGAAAAAGGAGAAACCCTAGATAAGCAAAGAAGTTGACTTAACTGAAGGTGATGGACGGGGGCGGGGAGGGGGTCACCCTAATGCACATGATGTACTTTCACAAATATATCAAAGTCAATTACTAAACTGAACTTGAGAAGGAGGGAGGGTGAAGGAGTGGGGTGGGAATTGGGGAAAAGGTTAAATGAGAAATTTGTGCATGTATACCTTTATCAGCTTGTACCTAACAAAGATGTATGATTACGATGAACCAATTAATAATAAAAAAGACAGTAAAGACGGATTGCTAGCCTTAACAGCTAAAAACAGCTACTTATAGTGGTACTTCCTAACAGGAATTAAGAATAAAAATATTTGAAAGATCAATATCTATATTATCAGATATCAGGGAATGGTTAATTTGCTCAAGCAATAAAACCACATCTGGTATAGCAGTTGCAATTGGATTCATCACCTGGTCAAGTTTATGATAATCCACTGTCATTCTTCAAGATCCATTTGCCTTCTGTATAGGTCAAATAAGAGAATGAATGGGGATGTGGTGGGAATCATTACCTCTGCATCTTTTAAGTCCTTCATGGTGGTGCTAAGCTGTGAAATCACTCCAGGGATTGCTTTTGGCTTATTACTTTTCTTGGTAAAGGCAGTTCTAGTGCTTGGCCTTTCCCACTATAAGTTTGTTTCTTTGAATTATTAATTCTATAACTGGGGAAATAACCACAGTATGGTTTGGAGGCACACTGGGACCACTGTGAGATGGACCTACGATAAAACTCCTTATCATCTGACTTGTAAGCTTCTACTCTGACTGGTAGACTACCGAGAAGTTTGGGTCTGACTCTGAAGGAGGGAAGGGGGTGGGAGAGAACTAGAGAGGTTTGAAGAAAGGAGGAGAAAAAAACTATAAATAAGGCAAATGGGCTGGAGCTTTTACCTTTGGTAAAGGTTTGAAAATTGAGATGAAGAAGCTCCAGAGCAACTCTGGGGGCATTAAAAACAAGAGGGAAGACCTTTAGAAGTATTGCTAAAGATTATGAATCAGGTTTTATTTAATGCTCTTTGTCAGATATGAATAAAAGTGAGATTTTTTTTTAAATTACTTATGGTCAGTTATTTGCCTATTTTTTAAATGTAATACCCCACTAAGGCTGGGCCATATGGTTTATATTTGGGTTACATTTAAATTTAATGAGCATTAAATTTATGTCTCATATAACCTTCAGGAAAGACTATTTAGAGATCCTGCATAGTAGCATTTTTTTTTCCTTCTGGGAAACAAGCTCAGTTGGGCCTATGAAAATACATAAAGTATATGTATAATGTATAGTCATATGGTTAGCACCTACAAAAGTTATCAAATTCTTGTATATGCTAATGTTTAATCCCTGTTAAGGTATATTTATTTCAAAATTGTTGCTCCTTGAACATTATGTTAAGTGATATTAACCAGTCATAGAAAGTGAAGGGTCATATGTTTTCTCTCATATGCAGAAGCTGGGAAGTAATCCAGATACAAGAGAGACTCTAGATAATGGACGAGAAACCCCAGTAGAGTGAGGGAGGTGGTTTGGGGGTGGGAGAGAGGGAGACTTAATGAAGTAAACACTTCCATTGACATTAGGTACATATGTAAGAGTACTGATGCTAACATCAACATCATGTATGAGTACAGTACAGGGATAAGAGGAGTGGGAGGGAGCGGGGAGGAAGCCAGGTGCTGTGTGCATGTGTGTCACCATCAGTATGAATTACATTATGATGTGAAACAATAATGCACCAATAAAAGTATTAAAAGTTGTTGCTCCTTTGAAAACTCTTGACTTCATGGAGAATATTAAAATTAAGTTTTTATTATAAATTAGCCTGCTCCTTTCACTACTATGTAAGCTCCATTAGGGCAATGACTTTCTTTTGCTCACTGCTGCATCACAATGGCCTAGAATAGTATCTGGAATATAACAGGGGTTCAATAAACTTTACAAATGAGTTATTAAATGAAGTAAAAT
>PVLC010050257.1:0-10177 GCA_004027655.1 Graphiurus murinus | reverse complement strand
TCTTTTCAGACTTCCTTCCAATTTGTAGGGAGATGTACCTCATTTCCCAGTGTTCACTGTCAGTATAATGGGGATATATAGATGAAATTTGGTGGATTATCCTCTAGCCTATTCTGTATTTGGTGGAACCAGCTGCAGAGTATTTGTTTACTGATGCTCTGTCTTTTGAGTTCAGAGTTTTTACTCTAACTTGGGAGGTTTAAGTCTAGGTGGACATTATAATTTTGTAGCATGAGAGTTAGGGAGAAGATGATAGAGTTGAGACAGTCCAAGACAGGGAAGAATAAGAAGGGGAGAGGAAAATTGCTATGGTGTATTCTACAAAGAGACAAACTCTTGAGAAGAGGGGAATGAGATAGAACAAAACTATAAGAAAAGGTAAAAACTCAATGGAATCTGGCTGCAGATTAACCTATAGACACAACCACATGGAGAGATAGTCCTATTTAGAAAGAGAAAGCTCAGACAAGACTAGTGGCACATCAACAAACAGGATGTAAAAAAGAAAAAGAAACAAAACAAAACAAAAAGGGGAGGAGAAGATAGATTCATCTAACAATCAGAATGGTTTAACCAGAAGAGAGATTCCAAAACACTACCAATAACAGAGAAGTAAAAGTAAGTATTATTTAGAGTGGTAAAATTTTAAAAGAAAGAAAATGATAATATTAAAAATAGAGAAAAAATTAAAATATAGACAAAAGATTCTAAAAAAGATTTGAAAAGTTTTTTTTAATTAATACAAATTTTAAGGAGATGAAAATTTCCTTTATTTTTTAAATGTATATCTTCATAAGGAGAAGACTTGATTTTAGTGGCAGTGAAGTTTTTTAAAAAAAGGAATCCTCTTCTGCTCCAAATGACTATGGGCTTCTATAACCCCTGTTTGATAGAGTCTGTGTTTCCTTTGTACTTAGTAGGCAGAATCTAGGAGGGTGATTTGAGCTCCTTTGAGTCTTCTCTCAAATCCTTTCTAGTTCAGTTTAAGGACTGTGAGTTCTTCCTTGCACCAGGTAGCTTGATGCTCTATTGGGTAGAGAAGGAGACCATCCTCTCCCAGTCAGTAGGCCCAGTGATCCTGACTGTGTGTGACCAAAAAGCACCTTGGGGCCCAGGCTTATGATTAGTTCCACTCCAAGTTTGTGGAAATCATGAGTGGTGTGCTGGAGAGCAAGAAACAAGAGATGCTACTCCAACTGCACAGACCTCACCAATGCAGGGTCCATGGTGGAGTGGGCCTTGCTGGTACAGTGGTTCTCAGTCTCCCTGTAACCTGAATTGCCCCCCTTGTAGTTTGTGCTCCTGTTGCTGCTACTGTGTCCTTAACAAAAGCTGTGCAGTTTTGCAAGGAAAGCCTGCTAGCTGTTCCTGGTCAGAGGTGTTACTGTGTTTGGGGTCCAGCTGGTGCTTCTCCCTGTGCTACCTCTGGGGAGCTGTCTGGCCTAAGCTAGACCACAACCTCTAACTTAGAGCCTGTGGCTAGGCTGTACCAATGGTGGTATTTGTTAGTATAATTTCCCAGAGGCAGTTTGAGATCTAGACTGTATGGGCTGTTCTCCAGGCAGTTGGGGTGGGTGGGGCTGTTCTCAACACTGCTCAAGGTGCTGTATCAGAGGGAGGGAGACGCCTCTGATTTGACCACCAGAACACACCCGGATTCAGGGGAGCACTTCAGTGTTCCTTTCAGTGCTGCTTCTGCAGAAACTTGACAGGTGGGAGAGGGCAGGACTCCACACTGCACCCAGGAACTTGGTTGGCTCTAGTCTTTCAGGCAGGTCGCTGAGTCTGGAGAGGGAGAAGAAGGATGGACCCCTGGGGGGTCAGTGCATCCCCTTCTGTGGGACCACTGAGCAGGCTAGGGATTTACAGCACCAGCTATGTCACCAGGCCTGTGCTGCCTTTGCTGGCTGGAATGTTTGAGACTCTGGGGTACCAGAGGGGTGCCGGGTCACCTGGGGAGTGAAACCCTAGAGCTGCACTTCCCACGGTGTGCTTGGGCTGGGCTCAAACCCAGCCCTAGCCATTTCTGCGGAAGCTGCTTTTGTGGGAATTTTGCAGGGCGCCATGCTGCTCTGGGATGTGGGGTATAGGCTTTGTCCGGCTGCTGGGCAGTGTTGAGGGGTGGCTGAGTCGTGTGTTGTGGGATTTGCCTGGCTTCTCTGACCTCTGATGCTGTGGGAGCTGCGCACTAGCCCTAGTTCAGTTTGTGAATGCAGAACTCAGCCCAGAAAATGTCTGAGGAAAGAGTTCTGTAACAGCCCCCTGCTATGGCCCTGAGCACCGTTCCACTGGATCAGAGACTGGTTGCTCTGTTACAAATGATATGTTGTTACTTGTTCCCCTGTTGCTTGCTTACCTGAGAAAGACTAAGGGAGAGTTCCTTAGATCTATTTTCTTACAGCTCCCAAGGTTTGCATCTATCTTGTCAGCCGTCTTGGGCCCACCGATCTTCACAGATTTCTGTAGATACTTAGAGCAGTGAGGCAATAGAGGCAGGTGGAAAGGGATGATCCATTGGTACATTCAACATATATATATAGTCTCACATCATAATGTAGATCATGTTGACACACAGCACTTGGTCACCCCCTCCCATATCGGGTACTGAGACTGACATTGGTATTTTCACTTATTTACACAAAGTCAATGGTAGTGATTCCTTCATTGAGCCTCACTCTCCCCGCTCCCCTTCCCCTAGACCACCTCCCTGGCTCCACTGGAATTTCTCTTCCATTATCTGGAGTCCCTCTAGTATCTCAATTACTCCCTAGCTTCCTCATTTAGAGAAAACATATGACCCTTTAACTTTCTGTGAGTAGCTAATCTCACATAACAGTGTTCTCCAAGTCCTTCCATTTTCTTGCAAATGACATAATTTTGGTCTTCTTTATTATTGAGTAGAATTCCATTGTTGAATATCCCATAATTTTGTAATCCATTCATCTGTTAATGGACATCAATATGTCTTTTAAGAGCTTCATTGATAAATCATTCACATATGAAAATTATATATATTTAGGGCATACAATTTGATGTTTTGATATACACATACATTACAAAATCACATTCCAGTGAATTAGCATATCTGTCACCTCTACAGAGTTGCTTTTGTGTGTGTTGAAAAAAAATTAACATCTATCCCCCAAGCAATTGTGTGTGTGTGTATGTGTGTGTGTGTGTGTGTGTGTGTGTGTGTGTTTTACTGGGGATTGAACCCAGAGGCATTCTACCTTCAAGCTATACCCCAACCCCAATTTTATTTCTCATTTGGAAACAGGGTCTCACTAGGTTGACAAGAGTCTCACTAGTTGCTGAGACTGTCCTTGAACCTGTGATCCTCCTGTCTCAGCCTCCCAAGTACTGGGATTACAAGCATGCACCACTACATCTGGCACCCTCCTAGCAATTTTAAATATAAAATGTAGTACTGTTAACTATTGTCTCTGTATATCATGCTGTGGATATGCAGTACTGAACAAAGCAAAGTCCCTGCTCTTATGCAGCTTATATTCTAGTTGGAGCAATAGGCAGTAAGCATACTAAAATTATGCAGTGATTCAAATAATGGAAAATATGACTAAGAAAAGAAAAATAAAGAGAAGTTGGGAAATGGAGAATGATAGGAATGCATTTTGGTTTGAGTGTTCAAAGGCTTCCCTGAGGAAGTTTCAAAAGAATATCTGTAGAAAATTGAACAAAGAGGCAAATAGGAAAGTACTACACAAGATCAAGTGAAAACACTTTGCTGATGGATTGAATGTTGGATACAAGGAGCTCAATAGATTTTTAAGTGGAAAAGTTATAGGTTAATAAAACAATCTGGAATTTGGAGCATAAGTCTCATCTGCATACATGAATTTGGGAACCTTCAGTATGTAAGTGGTATTGAAGCCATGGGACCAGATGTGACTGCCAAGAAAGTGACTGCTAACAGAAAAAAGTCATCCAAGGTTGGAACCTAGATGATCACAGAGTAGGACAACCAAATATAATATAGTTAAGTTTAAATTTTACTTAGTAAATAAATTATTATTGTAAGCATATCCCAAATATTATATGGACATACCTACTACTTACTATGTGACATTCAAACTTAAGTAGGTACCCTGTGATTTTACTTGATAAATATGGGAATTCTACTCTGGTAGTTAAAGATTATAATAGCCATGGTGAGATCATGGAAAACAGATGGCCATTGAAGCTGGAGGAAAGCCAGGTGGATGTGGAGTCTCAGAAACCAAATGAAAAAGACACGTCTCAATGCCAGCAGTCTTCCTAGAGTAGCCATTTCCCCAACAATACTCAGAAAAGTATCCCAGCTGCTCTGTCAGAGATGTCAAGAACCAGCCGGGTGTGGTGGCGCACACTTGTAATCCCAGGATTCGGGAGGCTGAGACCCAGAGGATCTGGGTTCAAGGCCAGCCTCAGCTACCTAGTGAGGCACTCCGCAACTTAGTGAGACCCGGTTTCAAAATAAAGAATAAAAAAAAAAAATAGGGCTGGGGGTATAGCTTGGAGGTAGAACGACCCTGAGTTCAATCCCTAGTACCGCAAAAAAAAAAAAAAAAAGAGATGTCAACACCAAATCATTAATTCAACCTGCAGAGCATCGTTCTTGTCTGCTTCATATGTAAAGGAATCAAGTAAGCATTCATTGGAAAAAAATATTTTTTTTTGCAGTGGAATATTAAGTTTGAAAACTAAGGGGCAAGGGAATTCATACCATTTGAAGCAGATCAAGCTCTTCAGGGTAGAATTAAAATAGACTCAGGCAAAATGTTTACTTTTATTCCAGAATTTATATTCTTTCTTTTTAGCTTCCAGCATATAATTGAAGAGTGCATAAAACAGATGAGTTTTGAGCTAAATCAAGTGAGAGCAAATGGAAATACTACATCAAATAAGAACAGTGCAGCAATGGATGCAGAGATTGTTTTAAGACCTCTTATGGACTTTTTGGACAAAACGTAAGTTTTCTATCCACTTTTACCTTTACTTATTACCCTAAATTCCTAGAATTGAATGACAAGACTTTAAGAAAAAAATTATCTCCTTCTATGTAAAACTCCTTAGGAATAAATGAATTCATTAAAGAGAAACACACAATTCATTACTAGATGGAAAAACAACAGGAATGGCTTTGTACAGGAAAGGAAAAAATGAGAGGAAATAAATATTGGTATCTATGGGGTTGCTATTCTGAAGCAGAAAGAAATTTAGGATTTCATGATCCCTGGAAAACATTCTTTGTCATACTCCTGGCCATAGAGAAAGACTCAGTTAAGTCCCAAATATCTGATTCCATGTCAGAAACCTGCTGAAGAAGAAAATAGCATAAATGTGACTAGAATGAATTCAGCTGAAAGGCAGGTAGATAGCTGCCTGACTCTGCCTTCAGTCACTTTTCATTGAGTGTTCAACTGCAGTGATCCCTATTCTAGGCACTAGAAAGTGAGACAAAGAGGGCCAAAGTCCCTAGCACCAGGTAGATAACAGTCTAGTGGTAGTGGAAATGGGTGACAACAGAGGTATAAATGATCAACAAATACAGTGTTCTTAACCAAAAACATTGATTGATTGGTCAGGGTCTTTGCTTTGTTGTTGTTGTTGTTTTTATGTTTCTTATCTGTCCCTATCTTAAATAATCCTAATTTAGTAAGTTTGGAGTAGGGTCAAGGTACCTCTATATCTTAAATATATCTACCATTAAGAATCAATGATCTAAAGCAACCAGAGACATGATTTCTTAAATAGTAGTACAGTTTGAACATCCCTAAATTAAAAATATGAAAGCCTTCAAAATCTGAAAGTTTTTTAGTGCTAATATGACACTCAAAAATTCCAGATTTTTAAGTATTTCACAGTTCAGATTTTTACCATAGGGATGCTCAACTGGTAAAGTCTGCAAATATCCCAAAATCAAAAAAAAAAAAAAAAGAAAAAGGGAGGAGCCCAAGATGGCATCTGAGTGAAACACCTCTCCTCAGGCGCTATGAGCTCAAATCAACTCTGCCATAAAAGCAGCTTCTTGATGGAAGAAAAAAAGCAACAAAAAAGTAAATAAAACAACAAAATTTGAACTACAACTAAGGAGAACCCAGAAAGCCGCCCAGGGAGAGACCTCGGAAAGCCTGACCATGCAGCAACCTTGGAGCCGCAGGCCATGGCAACCTTTAAGCCGGCTGCCCAGCTGCATACCCAGCGACCAGGCATGGAATAACTGACTCCAGAACTCCACATCCTAACCAGGCAGTGTACCCCTGCACCTTCCACAGTGACTGGAACGCGTGATGCGTGATGCGACCAGTGTAAGCCCCCGCCGGACCACCCCAGCTCACCTCCCACCGGGCCAGAGCCCGGAGCAGCGATCAACTGCACTGTAGAGCTTGAATCAAAACTGCTGCAAACACAGCTTCTTGATGGAAGAAAGAAAAGCAAAGCAGCAAAAAAAGACAATAAGCCAACAAGAACAGCTGAACAGAACCCAGGGAGAACAAAGGAGCCGGCATACACTGCAAACCAGTGGTGCCATCTTGCCAGCCCCCATCTGCCAGCCACCATCTTGGCAGTCACCAGGAGCAGCATCTATTAGCACCAAGACCGCCAACGACCTCCTGCGCAACCAACGACCAGAAGTGGAGTATTTACACCCTAATCAGGCAGCATATCCCCGCAGAATCAACAGTGATCAAGAACATTGGGACACCCCAGATCACCTCTCCCACTGGAACCAGAGCAGCAGGGATCTGTAGGTTAAATTGCACCCCGGGAGTGTGGGGGCCCCTATACAAAGCACAGACTCAGTCACCTGCCCTTCAAGCGATTGGATAGAGCAGAAGTGCTGGAAGGTCCCAGTGCATACAGGGCATAGGAACTTCCAGGCACCCTGGAAAATGCCCGGCATATGGATTGCACTCTGCATCTCTTTCTGCCTTTGCCACCAGCCCTGTGAAGAGCGCTGAGACACAGCTTGCAGCAGGAGAGGCATCAGCGGAAACCCCTGCCTGCACTGATAAAGCAAATAAGAATGCCAGAGACACACTCAAAAATTTAAGCTCTGTCCTGACAAACTAGCAGGGTTTTTGTTTTTGTTTCTTATTGTTGCCAGTTTTTTGTTTTGTTTTTTTTTGTTTTTTGGTTTTTGGGTTTTTTTTGTCAGTGTGTGTGTGTGTGTGTGTGTGTGTGTGTGTGTTATGTTTTATCTGTTTTTACTCTGTTTTCATTTTCTATTGCCTTGATTTGTTTATGTTTGTTTGGATGATTGGTTGCTTTGTTATTTTTTTGCTTAGTTTGTTGACTCTCCTCCTTATCCCTTTTACAAGCTTCCTTCCCTCTCTCCCATCTATATTCTTCTCTTCTTTTCTTTTTCCTTTTTTCCCTGTCTCATATCAAGACCATCTCATACTACAACACTTAAAACTCTACATTGACTACCAGAATACCCCGACATATCTACCATCTCTAATCGTACTATATATCACCTCAACACACTCAACCTCTTAATCCACTGGACCACACACTCTACTTTACCCTATTCTTACATTCATCACTGTGATTTTTCACCCAACCTTTACCACTGAACACAACCTGTTCCTATATACACCAGCAGACACCTCTAAACCCCCACTGCAGAGATTAGATGAGAAATCTTGCAAGAGCAGCAAAGATATAAATTTTAGAACAGGGGAACCATGGGAAGGAAAAATAGCAAAGAAACAATGAGCCACCACAACCCCTCAATAACAGATCTCAATAACCCAGAATGGTAGAGATTACCAGAAGACCAATTCAGATCTTTAATACTAGAAACAATACAGGATTTTAGGAAAGAATGTAGGGAGAGTTGGAAAGAAATAAAGGATCAAATAAACAAAAAATCTGACACCCTGAACAGGAACCAAAGAGAAGCATTGAAGGAAGTGAAAGAGGCAATAACTGAAGTGAAGGCATCAATACAAACTATAAAGAGTAGATTAGAACTCATGGAAAATAGAATATCACTCCTAGAAGATGACCATTCCAAAAATGAATCTGTAATACATAATTTAGAAAAAAATTCAACAGTATGAATTGGACATCGATGAGATCTGGGACAATTTGAAAAGAGCTAACCTAAGAATAATAGGCATAGAAGAGGGATTACAAGTTGAAACTTATGGAATAAACAATCTTTTCAAAGAAGTAATATCAGAGAATTTTCCAAACATAGAAAGAGAAGTTGACACACAGGTACAGGAAATATATATAACCAGAGGCAAAACAATTAAAATCACTCTGACCTCCCAAATCAAGTCATGAAAGCCAGGAGAGGATGGAGTAACATATTCCAAACTCTGAAAGAAAATAACTTGCAGCCAAGATTCTCCTACCTAGCAAAACTCTCTCTCAAAATTGACGGAGATATAAAAATCTTCCATGACAAACCGAAACTGAAGGAATTTATGTCTTCCAAACCAGCACTAGAGAAAATACTCAAAGAGATTAACTACAAAGAAGAACTAACAAGTAAACATCAGAACCAGAGAAACAATAATTTCCAGGAAGCAAACAACTAAGCAAAGAAGAATAAACATCTCCAAAAACAGAATTCAAAACTCAAAGTATTAGGAATTAAAAATCATCTCTCAATAATCACACTGAATATAAATGGTCTCAACTTCCCAATAAAAAGCAAAAGGTGGCAAAATGAATCAAAACCCAGAATGCATCTATATGCTGCCTGCGAGAAACACACCTTACAAACAAAGATTCCCACAAATTAAACTTGAATGGCTGGAGTAAGGTAATCCATGCCAATGGAACTCAGACACAAGCAGGAGTAGCAACCATGATATCAGATAAATTAGACTTGAAGCCTAAGCTTATCAGAAGAAACAAAGCAGGTCATTTTTTACTAGTGAAAGGAACAATCCAGTAAGAGGAAATTACAATTATCAACATCTATGCCACAAATATGCAGCCACTTTCATAAAACAAACTCTGTATGATATAAAGATACATATAGATCCCAATACACTAATACTAGGAGACTTCAATACTCCTCTCACATAACTAGAACGATCTTCTAAACAAAAGGTCAGTAGAGACGCCTTAGACCTAAACCAAATGGACTTATTAGACACATATAGACTCTTTCACTCAACTACAGCTGAATTCACATTTTTCTCAGCTGCACATGGAACCTTCTCCAAAATAGACCACATTCTGGGCCACAAAGCGAGCACTGGCAAATTTTAAGAAATGTATCATAATTCCCTACTTCTTTTCAGACCACAATTGAGTGAAACTAGAAATCAACTCTAAGAAGACCCAGAGTAACCATGTAAACACATGGAGACTGAATACCACATTGCTGAATGAGGATTGGGTCATAGAATAAGTAAGGGGAGAAATTAAAAAATTCCTAGAAACCAATGAAAACAGAGAAACAACATATCAAAACCTCTGGGACACTTTGAAAGCTGTACTAAGAGGAAAATTTATAGCACTGAGTGCCCATATAAGAAAAACGGAAAATCACCAAATAAATAACCTAATGACACAGATCAAAGAACCTTAAAAACAAGAACAGTCCAACCCCAAAGCTAGTAGAAGACAGGAAATCATGAAAACCAGAGCAGAAATTAATGAAATACAGAATTAAAAAAAAATACAGAAAATCAACAAAACCAAAAACTGATTTCTTCAAAAAATAAACAAGATAGATAAACCATTGGCCAACCTAACCAAAAAAAGAGAGAATCAAACCAAATTACCAAAATAAGAGATGAAAACGGTGATATTACCACTGAAAGTAAGGAAATACAGAGGATCATCAGAAACTATTTTGAAAAACTATACTCCAACAAAATGGAAAATATGGAAGAAATTGACAAATTTCTAGATACATATAACCTCCGTAAATTGAGGCAAGAAGATATAGAAAACTTAAACCAACCAATAGCAATCAAGGAGATAGAAACAGCAATAAAGAGTCTACCATCAAACAAAAGCCCAGGGCCAGATGGTTTTCCAAGTGAATTTTCTAAAACATTTATAGAAGAGCTAATCCCAATACTCCTCAAACTATTCCATGAAATAGAAAGAAATGGGACCCTCCCCAACACATTCTATGAAGCCAACATCATATTAATAACAAAGTCAAATAAAGACAGCTCAAGAAAAGAAAATTATAGGC
>PVLC010050256.1:0-10172 GCA_004027655.1 Graphiurus murinus | reverse complement strand
TTCTACCTCCGAGCTATACCCCCAGCCCTATTTTTTATTCTTTATTTTGAAACCGAGTCTCACTAAGTTGCGGAGTGCCTCACTAGGTAGCTGAAGCTGGCCTCGAACCCGGATCCTCCGGCCTCAGCCTCCCGAATACTGGGATTACAAGCGTGCGCCACCACGCCCGGCTCCATTTTACTTTTTGTTTTGAAACAAGGTCTCACTAAGTTGCAAAGGGCCTTGCTAATGTTGAGGCTGGCTTTGAATCTGTGATCCTCCTGTCTCAGCCTCCCATGTATGTGATTTCTTTTAAACCTTTTTTTTTTAAACTTTAAAGTATTTTTTTTTTTTTTTTGCCGGTCTGGGGATTGAACTCAGGGGCATTCGACCTCCGAGCTACACCCCCAGCCCTATTTTTTATTCTTTATTTTGAAACCGAGTCTCACTAAGTCGCGGAGTGCCTCACTAGGTAGCTGAGGCTGGCCGCGAACCCGGATCCTCCGGTCTCAGCCTCCCGAATGCTGGGATTACAAGCGTGCGTCACCATGCCCGGCTAAAGTATTTTTTTTTAATAGACCATAGCAAATGATCTTTTTCTTTTTGGTGCTGGGGAGTGAACCCAGGGTTTTCCCCATTGATATATACTACCAGCACAAAGTATTGTGAACATTTTTCTCACCATTTAGTCTTTGAAAACATTATTTTAGTGGCTGTATAACATCCCACTATATAGATACCCATTTCGGCTATCTCTCTCCTAGTATTAAAGTTGTTTTTTGCTTTTTAAAAAAAGTACAAATAACACTGTGATTAAGATATTTGTATAGTGTGTGTGTGTGTGTGTGTGTGTGTGTGTGTGTGTTACTGAGGATTAAACTCAGAGGCATTCTACCTCTGAGCTACATCCCTGGCCTGATTTCCTTTTTTGTTTTGAAATAAGGTCTTGCTAGGTTGCTGAAAGTCTCACTATATTGCTGAGCCTGTCCTCAAACCTGTGATCCTCCTGTCTCAGCGTCCCAAGTACTGGGAGTACAGGAGTGTGCCACCACACCCAACCTGGACAGAATTTTGAGCACATTTCTGTTATGTCTTTTGTACAGGTTTATGGAAATGGGATTACAGGTTCTAAGAGTTGTGAACATTTTTTTTTTTTTTTTTTTTTTTTTGCGGTACTGGGATTGAACTCAGGGGCATTCTACCTCCGAGCTACACCCCCAGCCCTATTTTTTATTCTTTATTTTGAAACCGAATCACACTAAGTTGCGGAGTGCCTCACTAGGTAGCTGAGGCTGCCCAAGAACCCGGATCCTCCCGTCTCAGCCTCCCAAATGCTGGGATTACAAGCGTGCACCACCACGTCTGGCTGAGTTGTGAACATTTTTAAAGTTCTTGATAATATTGCCAAATTGCCCTCCAGAAAAACCGACCAATTTATGCCCTAGTTTTTCAACTAAAAACTTCAGATTTTTCAAGTTGATATTTTCAACTACTAATCTTTTTTTTTTTTTTTTTGCGGTACTGGGGATTGAACTCAGAGGCATTCTACCTCCGAGCTATACCCCCAGCCCTATTTTTTTTTTTTTTTTGCGGTACTGGGGATTGAACTCAGGGGCATTCTACCTCCAAGCTACACCCCCAGCCCTATTTTTTATTCTTTATTTTGAAACCGAGTCTCACTAAGTTGCGGAGTGCCTCACTAGGTAGCTGAGGCTGGTCTTGAACCCGGTTCCTCCGGTCTCAGCCTCCCGAATGCTGGGATTACAAGCATGCGCCACCACGCCCGGCTCCCCCAGCCCTATTTTTTATTCTTTATTTTGAAACCGAGTCTCACTAAGTTGCGGAGTGCCTCACTAGGTAGCTGAGGCTGGCCTCGAACCCGGATCCTCCGGTCTCAGCCTCCCGAATGCTGGGATTACAAGCGTGCGCCACCACGCCCGGCTTCAACTACTAATCTTAAAGCTTGACTAACTCTAAACTTCTCTGTACACTTTGATAACTCCTTTCTGCTAATTTGTCTGTAACTATTTCCTGTGTCAGGGCTTAAAACACCAATGCTACAGAGCCATGTTTTCTCCCATGTGTTCGCGTTTCCTTTTCTGACTCATTAAATGGGGTTTTGTATCTTCCAGGTTCAGGTGTGGGACACAGCGGGTCAGGAGCGCTTCCGTAAGAGCATGGTGGAGCATTACTACCGCAATGTGCATGCGGTGGTCTTTGTCTATGACGTCACCAAGATGACATCATTCACCAACCTCAAAATGTGGATCCAAGAATGCAATGGGCACGCCGTGCCCCCACTAGTCCCGAAGGTGCTTGTGGGTAACAAGTGTGACTTGCGGGAACAGATCCAGGTGCCCTCCAACTTAGCCCTGAAATTTGCCGATGCCCACAACATGCTCTTGTTTGAGACATCAGCCAAGGACCCTAAAGAAAGCCAGAATGTGGAGTCAATTTTCATGTGCCTGGCTTGCAGATTGAAGGCCCAAAAATCCCTGCTGTATCGAGATGCTGACAGGCAGCAGGGGAAGGTGCAGAAACTGGAGTTCCCACAGGAAGAGAACAGTAAAGCTTCCTGTCCTTGTTGAAACCAAATGGTGTAAATACAAGACAAATTATTACCAGAGTTTTTTTCTTTCCATTTTTTCTGTGCCTGCATAATGCTGAAACCTGCTTGTTTCCCTACAAATTGATATCAAAATAAAATTTGTATAGATTACCACACCGCTATCTGTCTTGCTTTCCTTCCAGAAGACATTTCTTTTTCTTTTTGTAGTGATGGGATGAATCCAGGGCCTCATGCATGCTAGGCAAGCACTCCTCCTCTGTGCTACACCCCCAGCCCAAGAAGACATTTCTGGCTATGATAAGTGGAAGAGGCAACTTGCCCTAATGGAATGAGACACCTATGCCAGTGCACCTCCTACCAGCCTTTTATACTACCTGCAGTTCTCATCATTTGAGTCACTTTATTAGGACTAATGCATTCTGTCAGTGTCATCAGTGGTCAGAGACACCCAGAAGGGATTGCACATAGGCCAGATATTGATTTCTAGAGAGACAATGTAGGTGGTAGGATAGAAGAGTCATGAAAAGAGATGTGGACTCAGTGTTTCCTAGGTTTTCTAGGTATGCGCCTTGGATGTCCAGATAGGCTGCTCTCTTCCTATTTCCTAACGATAAAAAAAAAAAAAAAAAAAAAAGGCCGGGTGTGGTAAAATACAATAGGGCTGGGGATGTAGCTCAGAGGATAAACAACAAATAAATAAAATAGAGGTTGTCCACTTGCTTCCATGGTGGTTAGATCCCTTTTTCTTTGTGGTACTGGGAACTGAACTCAGGGGCATTCTACCTCCAAGCTCCACCTCCAGTTCAATTTTTTATTCTTTATTTTGAAACAGGGTCTCACTAAGTTGCGGAGTGCCTCACTAGGTAGCTGAGGCTGGCCGTGAACCCGGATCCTCTGGTCTCAGCCTCCCAAATGCTGGGATTACAAGCGTGCGCCACCATGCCCGGCTTCCTGCTTCCCTTTTTTCACCAAGCGGACTTGGACACCAAAAGCATACCCTTTCTTGGATGGGACAGGGTTCAAGCTAGCAAATGTCTATTATGCCCCCAGACCTTTGTTGAATGCTATGGAATCCATGTAACAAGAGGACACGTCCTCTGTGCTCAAGTCCCAGGAAAAATGTACTCACTGTATGGAGAACATTTTGTACACAGTCTCAGGGAGGGCTCATAGAAAAGATAACTGGTAGCCGGGTGTGGTGGCGCACGCTTGTAATCCCAGCATTCGGGAGGCTGAGACTGGAGGATCCGGGTTCGCGGCCAGCCTCAGCTACCTAGTGAGGCACTCTGCAACTTAGTGAGACTCGGTTTCAAAATAAAGAATAAAAAATAGGGCTGGGGGTATAGCTCAGAGGTAGAATGCCCCTGAGTTCAATCCCCAGTACCGAAAAAAAAAAAAAAAAAAAAAAAGAAAAGATAACTGGTCTTATTTTGTATGTTGAATAGAGTGTAATATTTGCATTGGTAAAGAGGAGGAGACTGGGTAAAAGTAGGGAGGCAGGAATGTCCTTGGGAGTTGGACAGGAGGGCAACTGGCAGTCTGGCTCAATCAGAGCTGAGCAGCTCTAGTTGGGAGCTGAGGCTGGGGAGTGCCAGTGCACCAGACAGAACAGTTTGTACTTGGCTTTTGAGCCAATAGGAGCTTTGGATGGTTCTCATATATCTGGCCCTGCTGATGGAAAGCCACTTGTCCAGTTTAAGTAGCTTAAGAATTTGAGATGACAGCTCTTTCCTTTGTTAGGTGTATGCAGCTCTGCCCCCAAGCAGTAAAGCATAATACACACCAAATGTGCTTCCCACCTAAACAAAGAGCCTGTCTAGTACTGCCTGGCTCTCCCTGCAGCACTCTCTCATTGCCACCTGGCCTCAGGCTCAGTTCAGTCCCCAGTTTGGCTCTCATTGCCTTGCTTCTGCCTAGATTGCAATACCCCATCAGAGCTGGTTTTCTTACCAGGTGTCCCCACAAAATGCCTTGCCTCTGAATCTCACCTGTGGGGGACAGGTCCTATTGTCTTTATATGTTGCTTGATGAAAACCTGATTGCAGAGCTGGGCGTGGTGGCACACACTTGTAATCCCAGCATTCGGGAGGCTGAGACTGGAGGATCCGGGTTCTCGGCCAGCCTCAGCTACCTAGTGAGGCCCTCTGCAACTTAGTGAGACCCGGTTTCAAAATAAAGAATAGAAAATAGGGCTGGGGGTATAACTCGGAGGTAGAATGCCCCTGAGTTCAATCCCCAGTACCGAAAAAAAAAAAAAAAAAAAAAAAGAAAACCTGATTGCACCTGGCATGGTGGAGCACGTCAGTACTTAGGAGGCTGAGACAGAAGAATTGCAGGTTTGAAGACAGCCTCGACATCTTAATGAGTCTCTCAGCAACTCAGTGAGACCCTATTTCAAAATAAAAAAATAAAATAGGGCTGGGGGTAGAGCTCAGAGTTAGAATGCCCCTGAGTTCAATCTTCAGTACCCGGCCCCCCCCCCCAAATGAAAACCTGGTTGTGATGTTTCTTCCAGAGAGACACCCCAGGACCTTGTCTCAGATTGTAGGTGCCGACTCTTTGTCCAGGACACAACCTGTTGTTGTCACACCTTTTGGCCCCTGTGACTCAGCTGCAGGTCTCTCAGTGACTCCCCCAATGGGCGCTTTTCACTCTAGGTCCTGGCCTCTCTTAGTCAGGACCTCTTTCTGTTGCAGCAGGGACAGGATAACAAAATTCCAAGTCCTTTAAGCAGGATTGCCATTTCTTGATCCGGATTGTCTGTGCCACCTTTCAGCCATTCAACACGCATTTACTGAACACCTTCTACGTACCATTGTTCCAAGCTCCACAGATACATAGGCAAACAATCAAACCTTGCTCTCACAAAGGAAACAGACTAACCAAGTGCAGTGGCACATGCCTGTGATCCCAGTGACTCTGGAGGCCGAGGCAGGAGGATAACAAGTTCAAGGCCAGCCTGGGCAATTTAGCAAGGCCCTGTCTCAAGGGAAAAAATAAAAAGGGCTAGGGATGTAGCTCAGTGGTAGAGTGCCACTGGGTTTAATTTCTAGTATTACAAAAGAAAAAAAAATGGAGACAGACAATAAACAAGAAATGAGCTACACAAATGAGATCATTTGAGAAAGTTACGAGGACTCTTTTTTTTTTTTGTGGTACTGGGGATTGAACTCAGGGGCATTCTACCTCCGAGCTATACCCCCAGCCCTATTTTTTATTCTTTATTTTGAAACCGGGTCTCACTAAGTTGCGGAGGGCCTCACTAGGTAGCTGAGGCTGGCCTCGAACCCGGATCCTCCGGTCTCGGCCTCCCGAATGCTGGGATTACAAGCATGCGCCACCACGCCCCACGCCCGGCAGGAGGACTCTTAAGAGCCACAAAAAATAGGAAATGGATAGAAAGTGAGGGAGGTAGGGAGGATAGCAAGGCCACAAAAGCCTTCTTTGAAGAGATAACACTTGAGCTAAGAACTGAATGAAGAAAAGAGTCATCTATGATCTTGGGGAAGAGATCCCCAGGCAGGGGAAGCAGCATGTGCCACCACTCAAGGCAGGAGTGAGGCCAGCACGTTTGAGGGCCAGAAAGGGGGACAGAGTAGTATGAGATGAGGGAGAGAAGTGAGGCCAGGCCTACTGAGGCACTGTGGGCTGTGACTGTAGTGCCTGTGTGTATGTGTATGTGGGTGCGTACAGTACTGGAGATTGAATCCAGGGCATTCTTTCTCTGACCTACACTCCCAGCCCTTTTTATTTTTATTTTTCAAACAGGGTCTCACTAAGTTGCTGAGGCTGGCCTTGATCTTGCAATCCTCCTATCTTAGCCTCCAAAGTTCTAGGATTTCAAGCCAGAGTATCTAGTGGGATTTGGGTTTTTAAAGGACAGTGTGGAGCCAGTAAATATTCCCATCTAAACTCAGTAACATTCAGAAAGATTCAGTAGGCTTGCTGACCTGCAGGAAGGAAAAGCCGCTTCCTGGATGATTCCTGAGTGTGTGCCCCAGGGCTGCCACTTCCACGGTGCCTGGCACCTGCCTTAGAAACCAGACTCTCAAGTGCTTTTGCTGCAAATAGTAGGCACTCAAGAATCCTGCATGCTTCTATCTTATGCATCTCGCCTGTCTGATCTTGCTCCTCCCCACAGAGCAGGAGATGGTTCTCCTTCAGCCACAGGGAGAGCCAAGTCCTAGTGTTCTCTGATGTGGTTCCAGGAATCTTGAGAATTTCCAGGCTCCACCCAGATCAGTACCTAACTAGGGTCCCCAGGGCCTTTCCCACAGGGGAAGATGGAGGGGAGGATGGTATCCCAATGTGGAGTCAAAAAATGTTAATGGGCCCTAGCCCTACTCATAAAATCCCTTTCCAAACCCCAGGATGGACTGATGGCAACAGCAGGTAGCACATGGTGCTCAGGCATCCCTTGGGTTAGAGAAGGAATTTGAGAACCAGCTGGATCCACAGCATACCTAATGGAAAGGGACCCAGAAAACCCAAGAACCTTGTTGCATTTAGCTCGGTGAGAAAGCAGAGGCATTCAAAGGAAGTGGGTGCTTCCAGGCTCCTCATTTGGCCACGATGGCATGTATTTCTCCTCTCCAGCTCCCCTGCATTAACCAGACCTTTACCCTTGGGGCTTTCCTCATTCTACAGAGTAGGACCTGGAGAAATAACCATTAACATCTGAGTACCTACTGAGTGCCAGGCACTGTGTTAAAAATTTAACATTCAAGCCGGGCGTGGTGGCGCGCGCTTGTAATCCCAGCATTTGGGAGGCTGAGACCAGAGGATCCGGGTTCGAGGCCAGCCTCAGCTACCTAGTGAGGCACTCCGCAATTTAGTGAGACCCGGTTTCAAAATAAAGAATAAAAAATAGGGCTGGGGGTTTAGCTCGGAGGTAGAATGCCCCTGAGTTCAATCCCCAGTACCACACACACACAAAAAAAATTAACATTCATCCACTATCTCATTTATGTTCCTTTAATCCTATGATGTAGAGATAATGATTTCCATTTTATCATAAGGGACATGAAGCACTGACCAGATGCCTCCAAGAAGCCCAACTGGCTGAAAAAAAGGGTCAAGTTTGGGCTGAAGGAGTGCCTAAAATGCCCTTGCACTGGACAATAGCTGGAAAGCACACAGCCAGATGGACTACTATTCAGCCTTTGGGGATCTGGGATTTTGCCACTAGGCCCTGCAGAGCTGTCCCCACATCTGCCCATTGGCTCAGGCCCCTGATTCCATCCTGAGGACTTGTTCTGGCCAAGCTCAGCAAGGCCAAAGACCATCCCTGCAGTGTCCCTCAGCCTGAGAGCCTAGGACTGATGTAGGACAGAAGGAATAAAATTTAGGCAGAAAGGAGACATTGGGGGGGAAGGGAAAGATAGTTTTAAAATCTGAAGAGTTCTAGCTGACCCCACCCTATAGGGTGTGCTCAATCTTAGAAAAGTCTAAGTGGGCCACACCTTTTTAATCCCCTGAATCCCAGCCCCCACGGGACGCTCAGGGCAAAGGTCAGACCCATCTAGAAACACCCATCTTAACCGGAGGAAAAGGAGGGCCCACTTTGGACCGCCTACCTGTCGCCCACCAATACCTGGAAAAAGGAGGAGGTCCAGACTTCTTCTGCACCCACCTCTCGAAAGCCTATAAAAGACGGACTTAGACCACGCCTTGGCCTCTTTGCCTCAGCCTCTTGGGACCTGGGAAGCCCATCAGGACAGGAAGATGCCAGCTCACCTGTTTTTCTCCCCCTTTCCTTATTTTCCTAAATAAATTCCTACTTTTTTGTTCCTAAATGGCACGTGTTAAAATTCTTTTTTTCACGGAAGCCAAGGACCCACGTGTGGGACCGGGTTATCCCACAACAGGACCACATGCTGCTCTGAGTGCCACTACCCAGGGCAGGGCAGGATGGATCCCTAGCCAGAATAGCTGGAGCAGTGCATGCCCCAGTGAAGGTACTACAGCCCACATGAGTGTGCACTGGGCCTGGGGAAAGGCATGGACACATGCTGAGAGCCCCCTAGAAAGCAAGGCTCAGTTTCTCTGCAGCTCTGACCAGCAGATGCAGACAGCAGCCAGTATTTATTCTCTTTTTTTGTGTGGTACCAAGGATTAATCTAGGAGATGGGGTTCTACTGATGAGGTAGAAGAGAAGGAATAAAATTTAGGTAGGAAGGAGACATTGGGAGGGAAAGGAAAAATATAGTTTTAAAATCTGGAGAGTTTTAGCTGACCCCACCCTATAGGGTGTGCTCAAAATCTTAAGAGAAAAGTCTAAGTGGGCCACACTTTTTTAATCCCCTGAATCCCAGCCCCCACTTGAGATTCCTTAGGACAAAGGTCAGACCTCAGCCAGCCTGAGGAAGAGGAGGATCCAACCTTTCCTGTGCCCACCCTCTTTTGGACGACCACCTATGCCTGTGTTCCTATGCCTGTGTTCCGGACTTCTAGGCCAACCCCCTTGGATATAAGCACTGAGGAGGGAAGGACTCTCTTGCCCTCCTGCTCCGGGACTCAGAAGATCTCCGCTTACCTGTTTTCCCAGTCCCTTGTTTCTCTGAATAAATACCTGCCTTTTGTCCCGACTGGCACGTGTTAAAATTCTTTTTTATCACGGAGGCCAAGGACCCAAGAGTGGGACCGAGTTATCCCACGACACTACCACTGAGTTACACCCCCCACTCCTGAACATTTAAAAATATTTATTTATTTATATTTTTTGGTACTGGGAACTGACCCCAGGGACATTCTACCTCTAAGCTACACCTCTAGCCCTTTTTATTTTGAAACAGAGTCTCACTAAATTGGTGAGGCTGGCCTCCAGCCTGTAATCCTCTTGTTTCAGAGTACTGGGATTAGAGCCATGAGCCACCACACTGGCTAGTCCTTTTTATTTTTAAACAGGGTCTCCCTAGGTTACTGTGTGCTGGCCTTAAACCTGCGATCCTCTTGTCTCAGCCTCCAAAGTACTGGGATTAAAGTGTGGGCCACTATGCCTGACATTTTTATTCTCTTATAATCCCTGAGGGCCACAGCTGCTACCTTACCTCACAGAGGCCCTGCTCACCCTCTTCCCTCATCACTTCACTGGAAGGGGCCTTGTTCCCTCTGTAAGGGCTGGCCTAGGCTCCTGAACCACCTCTAAGCCCCATGAAGATGCTAGCATGATTCAAATGGAGCAGCTCCAGGGGTTAAACCCTTATTGACTCCAGGTCCTGTTGACTGTAAACTCCCCTAAAGGCTAGTGTTGTGATGATAGAACTGAGAGGAGTTCCAGAGATTGCCTTGGATTAGTGGTACCCAGGGGCTATTTCATGGCCAACTGCAGGAAATCAGTGGGGGACCTGTTATAATAGAGGTTCCTGGGGCACCACTCCCAACCACTCCAATCCTGTAGCTATGTGAATAGGGCCTAGGTATTTGTATTTTTTTTTTTTTTTTTTTTTGCGGTACTGGGGATTGAACTCAGAGGCGTTCTACCTTCGAGCTACACCCCCAGCCCTATTTTTTACTCTTTATTTTGAAACCGAGTCTCACTAAGTTGCGGAGTGCCTCACTAGGTAGCTGAGGCTGGCCGCGAACCCGGATCCTCCGGTCTCAGCCTCCCGAATGCTGGGATTAC
>PVLC010050255.1:0-10196 GCA_004027655.1 Graphiurus murinus | reverse complement strand
GGGGGTTGAACTCAGGGGCATTCTACCTCTGAGCTATACCCCCAGCCCTATTTTTTTTATTCTTTATTTTGAAACCGAGTCTCACTAAGTTGCGGAGTGCCTCACTAGGTAGCTGAGGCTGGCCGCGAACCTGGATCCTCCGGTCTCAGCCTCCCGAATGCTGGGATTACAAGCGTGCGCCACCACGCCCGGCTTGCTCATGAAATCTTGAGAGCCCCTTGAAGGGACATGAACATGTTGAGAGGAATTTGTTTTTTATTTTTTTTCCCTCAAAGAAATACTCGTTATAACTGTACAGGAAATTAATGTTCCAGGGTAAAGATAATATTTCAAGAAACAATTTGTTTCTCTATTATAAACAGAAAAACTTTATATAATGAATTAAAATAGGAAGAAAAGCTGATTTATACCCACAGCAACAAATACCAAATAAGCAACCTTATTATGAACATATATTCATTTTCTTATTTGATCTTGTCAAAATGATTCCTTGCCCTGATGCTCATCTAGCAGTACAATCAAGCACAAGTATTTAAAGAAAAACAGTATTGTCTTGTCTTGTATGTAAGCTGCATCCCAAAACCAAGTTTGTTTATGAAATAGGATAAGGAGGTTTGATATCACAGAACCAAGAGGAATATGGTACTTACAATAGTTAGCCTTGAAAATTTGAGATCAAAAGGCAATTTAAAATAAAAACAAACAAAAAAAACTACCTTGAGATTTTAAGGCAGGTTATATTATGCCATTTATTATAAGAACTTAATTTATTTTCCACAGCTTTCCTCTACTCTTTAATCTGGACCCTACTATTTTGTCATATAAAATTTTTCAGTTTACAGTAATTTAGGAATAATCAGAAATAGAATAGTGCAACCTGCTTGTATTTACCTGGTGTTTGATAACTAATATCAAATTAGTAATATGAAAAGGTAAAAATTGTGATCCAAGAAAAAAGGAACACATTATACCTCTCATAAAGATCAAGATAACTGGACCCTAAGCTTCCTGAAACGTGGAACAAAAGAAAATATTAATAATTGTGTGACTATCATTGAAAGTGAGAAAACAAGCCCATTTTTTTTTTTTTTTTTTTTTTTTAGGAAATAAGATATTACTTTCTCCTTGAACTCTAAATACTAAGGAATGTTACATTCAAGGTCATTAATGATTTATGTTGAATATAGTATACTCTTTTGTTGGCAATTCCACAAGCAATTAGTCAAATGTGTTTCAAACTAGTGGTTTTAATCAATGAGTTTTAGTACTATGCAGAAGTCAAATTCTAAAGTGATCGTCAAAATTACGTGGGAACATAATCTCTTAATTCATCCTCTGTGAACTTCCTCTTTAACAAAATAAAGACTACATATATTGTTGGTGATTTTAGTATATGAGAACCCATGTACATTAGAGCATCATCTTTGACAGGGTTATATAAGAGAAGTGATAAAAGGCAGCTTTACTCTATTTCCAGGGGGTCCTATCTAAAGTCTGCTTTTCCAGAAAAGTTATAGGTTACAAAACCAATAGAGCTGAGATGTAAGCATATCAGTGAATTGTGTGCATGTTAAAGGAAATAACACTTAATCATATTATTTTACAACATATCATTAGTTTAAATGTAGGAAAGAAACAAATGTTATTTTTTCTAGAAATGCATTTCAGAGATAATTCTTGTGTTCAAATAGCATAATCGCCACTTAATTTCTTCAAGGAGAGAATTAAGACAACTCCAGAGAATGAGGCAGATTCAGTGGTAATGCAAATAGCATTTGCAGTTTTTTAAAATAGAGAACTTCGCTGGAAATATAGCAAGAGGAAAAAAAAAAAAAGCCTATAGATAATGAGTATGGAGCTCTTATACTGTATAAATACCACATTTTAAATTTATTCTTCAGTTGTAAATAATTATGTGAAAGATAAGGACAAAATTGCCAACTATAAAACAAGAAAGAGTAACAATAAATTTAGAACTTTGTTAGAGACCGGTAACTGGAACCTCTGAAAGATAAGAGATGAACGCCTATCATCTTGTAAGACTCTTTCTGGAGCTATGCTGAATAGAAGAGATAAAAAGTGCAACCCAACTTTGGTGTGATAAATATGAGTGATTTTTTTCCCAGATTGAACAGTGATCTTAAATTCCAGACATTAATGAACGAAGGCTGTTGCCAAATAATAACAATAAATGTGAATACAATAGCAGTAACACACTAACTTAGTTTTTTGGGGGAGAAATAATTCTGTGAGCAGACACTATGTCAACAATTGGTATTATCTTGTGAGGGTTTATCAACCCTTGTGATCCTTCTCAAACATCTTGAGCAATAAATAGGATTATATACTGAAAAATAAGAGCAAGGATAAAAATATATTCTAAACAAAAACCCAACAGTCCCAAACTTAGAATTCCAATTCCCCTCATTGAGAAAGAAATCCATCTGAGTAAATTCAATCAAACTTTAATGTATTCTATTTGCCTCTGAGATGGAAGGTGCAAAGTTGTATGGTGGATAGAAGCTTGAACCACGGGCAGCCAATCAAAAGGCCTCAGGATGAAATGATGTCTTCAGGATAGCCAGAGAGACAGTCATGCACATAAATTTACAATTATCATCATGTATGGGACTGGTAAACTTCTTGTGACAAGCAATGGACTGATTTATTTATTTATTTATTTATTTATTTATTTATTTATTTATTTATTTATACTGGGGATAGAACCCAGGGACATTCTACACCCTCAGACCTACTTTATTTTGAAACAGGACCTTACTAAGTTACTGAGGCTGGCCTTGAACCTGTGATCCTCATGTCTCAGCCTTCCAAATACTGGATTACAAGCCAAAAGACCTGTTTAAGGGGTTCCAGACTCTCAGGGAGAGGAGTGGGAGGAAGGTCAGGGGCTCACTGTCAGGATCCTTCATTTAGGGTTGCCACTATCCTGTGGCTTTGCCTCTATGACAAAATTTCTGGCAAACAGACATGTTTGGAGAACTCTTACTTAATTTTCTCCACAAACTCAAAGCCATAGGGCTAAGTTCAGTGAAAATTCTGTAACAAAATAAATAAATAAAGCATTTGGCATGTAATGGTTGTTTGCTTTGGTCTGAGAACTTCCAAATTGCAGTAAAACTTTCAGCCGTAAGCATTTTGGGCAGATGTACTGTCTAAGCCATTATGCTTTGCTGAAAGTTGAGCACATACAAAAGAGCTTATGAAGTTCAAGATTATGAAACTCTTTGTTGTTAAATTCTAGATAGAAATAGACATTTGTCCTGATTTTATTTCCTTTTTTTTGTTTTGTTTTGTTTTGTGGTACTGAGGATTGAACCCAGGGGCATTCTACCTCCGAGCTACACCCCCAGCCATATTTTTTATTCTTTATTTTGAAACAGGGTCTCACTAAGTTGCAGAGGACCTCACTAAGTAGCTGAGGCTGGCAGTAAACCCGAATCCTCCAGCAGTCTCAGACTCCCAAGTACTGGGATTACAAGCATGCACCACCACGTCTGGCTATCCTGAAAATTAATTTTAAGTATTTAAAATTGCATCACTACTTTCATGTTTGTTAACTTAAAATTTTATAGCCAGAATATTTCGATACAGCTATCATTATCAAACTTAAAGAAAAGACTTGATATAGAGGATGAACAACTGTGTTAAAATTATATTTTTACTGTTTTGGCAAATGCCACTGGGTCTCTTTATCCCTTTGTTTGTTTGCCCCATAGTTTCTGGACTTTTCTGGACCTCCTGCTTACAAAGTTGATTCCCTTCACCCACATACATATAAATACATACATGAGACACACTGAGCAGAGTTTCGAATGGTGCCTGTATATTGTTCCAATTATCTTCTGCTGAGTAATAAGTTACCCCAACTTAGTCTCTTAGAATCATAACAATACTCATCTCTTTTGTTATACATATACACCTCGGATGAGTCTCTGTGGAGAGGTTCATGTCGTGTCCCTGAGACATCAGCTGGGACTTCTCAAGTGCGCGGAGGGAGGAGGATCCACCTCCAGGATGGCTCACTCACCAGGCTGGCATGTTGTCAGTGGCTGTGGGCTGCCAGGTCAGTGAGCAGTTGGAGTGAGGATGGGGGACTACACGCCCATATGGGCTGTTCCACAGTACTTTCTTTATCCCCTAAACACATGACTTCCAACAGTGAACATTCCAAGAGACAGGAAGTGGAAGCCGGTGGTCTGTTATGGAACTAGAAACTGGCACAGGCTAACTTTTACCCTGTTCTTATCGGCCAAGCAATCAGAGCCCACCCATATAGGAGGAAAGGAATATTGACACTACCACTAGATAGAAAAAGCATGCCACAATTCATGGCCTACCTTAATCTACCACATACATTTTGTTCCCTTCGAAATTGTAGAAGAGTAATGTACTTCTGCCCATATACATATACCATATATGGACATATATGAAGTTAGATTAGGAGGTCACCTGCACTATGATTTTTCTTACACTGGATTTGACCTTACCAATAGTCTGCCAGGATGCCTAAAGTTTAGTACTGGATTTTAGAACTAAATTTTATTTTAGTTTAATTTCCTCATCTTAACAGCAGAAAAAAATTAAAGAGGAAATGAGAATTAAATGCATCAGGAGTAAATGGCAAAATTTAGGTGGAACTGAGATTTCTTGAGTTTCTTCTCTCAGCTTAATCTTCAGAAAGCTCCCATTAACATATACAGAAGAAACCTAGGAGGTCTCAAAATCATTATAAGGAAAATTTACTAGATTGAGTAGCTGTTTCCCAGTGAGCTCAAAGTGAATCAGGTAAATCTATTGAGAAGGTGAAAGGAATCTTGGAAAACCTGAAGATATATGTGAATAGTTATGGAGAGGAACTAGGAATAGTTAGAGAATAGAATGAAGCAGAAACAGAAGGAAGTATATAGATTTTGAGTGACTTGAATGTATTGAAATGAGAAGTAGAAAATAAATTTTGAGGTAATTTTGTACGTTTCACCCTGAGGAGGAAAAGAAAGATTTAGCAGGGCTTATTTTAGTTTAATTCAAGCACTAACCAGACTAAAAATGTAATTATGAGATTTTGATCTATAAACATATAACACTGACAGCTCTTTTGCATATGAAGTAAAAATGATATGCATTATGTCTGTGGAAGGATAATACAGATGTCTTAAATATCACATAAACCCATTTAAATGGTTTTTACACAGCATCTTCCTTTTATTTAATTCTATGAGATTTCAAAAACTGCTTGAAATTGATTAGGCCATCTTGGTTCCCAAACGTAATAAAGCTTAGAAAATAGCTTTCACTATGCTGCAGTATATTGTAATTTAAATTGAGTGATTCTCCAGCCAAGTCAGGTAAATGATGAGCCAAGCCACAGCATGGCCTTAGTTGAACCCATTCCAGCAACAAGCAACTTAGATGTTAACTTGTTTTAGCAGTGAAAGCACGGGAGATGCTATTTATTAACCTTGTTCTCTACAGGTAGAGATTTTGTTTGTTACGACACATCTGAGAAGTTGTTTTGGATTGATCAATTTGTTCAAATTGACCAGTCACCTCAGAGCTTGGAATGCACAACCAAGTTTAATTATAATTTAGATGTAAATATCAGTTTTTTTCCTTGGCAAAGTGGAGGCAGTTTGTCACTATATTATATTAAAGTAGGGAATCAACTGAACCATTCAACTATTTTTCTTTGGATAGCAAAGAAATAACCAACAGTAAACACACTATCTATAATTAATCGCAGCATAATCACTGCAAGTAATAATATTTTTTAAATGTCTGCTGATATATGTATGTTAGGGTGGCTAGATGAAAGCAATAGACATTGATCGTGAATTAAAAAAGGATTATGTTTATTAAAAAATCTAAAAATTCCAGAAATCTAAAAGCAGAACATTTTTGCATAGTGCCAAAGCCTCAAAGCATTGCCATAGAGCTGAGGGAGCTACCTCTGAGAGGGTGCATTGCTTGCAGCTTGCAATGTAGCTATCCGCATGGTGCCTTACATCTAGAATGGTGCTGAGATTTGCTGAACATCATCCACAAGCATTCCTATGTGTCACAGCTTTTCTCTGTAGAGATACTAGTCATGAATATAGCTAAGACATTCCAGTTCATTCGGACTGCGATAACAAAATGCCATAGACTAAGTGGCTTGAACAAAATACATTTGTTGTCTCACAGTTCTAGAGGCTCCAAAGTCAGAGATCAAAGTCTGGCCATGGTCCATTTCTGGCGAGGCCTGTGGTCCTGGATTTAAGAAAACTTCCTTCTCCCTATCCCCTCACATGGTGGAAAGAGCAAAAACTCTGGTCTCTTCCTCTTCTTATAGGGACAGCAATCCTTAAGTCATTACCTCTTCTAAATCGAATTATCTCCTAAAAGGTATCACCTTTAAATACCATCACATTGGGTGCTAGAGCTTCAACACATAAATTTTGAAGGAATTGAAACTTCCAATCCATAACAGAAGGTCTTTGATATCAAGTAATTTGAAGTAGGGGTTTGAAGGGTGCATGTCACCTCTGACAGCTCCAGAGGGAAGTGGCTAAGAGAACAAATGTTCTAACTCCATTTTCCCTTTCTTATTGATATAATTAAGTTTTTCACTGGATGGAAGCTCCAGGGACATGAAAGTTCTCCTGTTTTGTCAAAGTTCCTTTAGCTTAAATATTTTGCCCATAAAGTAGTGACCAAAGAAGGAAAGTGGGTCTGGAGGCAAAACCCAAACTTACCCATTCCTATATTATTTACTACCTTATCATATAAAATGCCATATATACATGTGTGTGTTTGTGTGTGTGTGTGTGTGTGTGTGTGTGTGTAAAATGAATGAATGATTTCTTTGTTCAAACTAAATTCTGAACTCCCCTTGTAAACAAGATGTGCAATTTCTTTTTTAGCAGATATTGATAATAGTATCAGTCACCAAGCCTGAGTGTCTTCAGTATGAAGATACCCAGTTCACATATCTTGTTGGTATAAAAATGCTTTTGTCCCGAATCCTCATGACAGCTCTATCTAGACCTGAGCCCATCTGATCAAGTTTCTACCTCAAACTCACTGTTAACCCAGATGGTACCTAGGGAATGGACAGAGAAGAATTTGCTCCTCTATGGTGAAAATGGCAATAGATATCTATCCTTTCTGGGCAGAAGCTGCAGTGATTAAAGACTAAAATAAGAATGTCTTTTAAAAGAGCTTCCTTAAAGTCTTACAATAATTGAAATTGTGGCCTTTCTTCAGTTGTATGAGTTTGACTTGTTTTTCTGGGATATCAGCACTATCATGACAATAGAACTTAAAACATCCTATAGCATGTTTATACTGTATGCAGAATTTATGATTCCCAAAGTATAAATTTTATATTCTCTAGTGGATTTTTATATAAATATTAAAAATATTTAATCTATAAGACAATAGAATCCGATTTCAATTGATTTGCTGTTTATTAAAACATCAGGAAGTATGATTGATTGGATAAAAGAAAAATAAGAGGACACGTTAATTGGTTATACACCCAAAAGTTTATTAAGTATAGATGTAATTTAAATAGATTTTGAAAACTCTTATTTGGACTTAATTGCATACTAAGACGAGACATCAATGGAAAACTCAGTATATCAATATTAGAGATAAAAAGTAATGCTCTATTAATTCTCCACAATCAAAATAAATGTGACAAACTCAAATAATATTGGTTTCTAGCAAGGCATAGACTGGTAATTATTTTAATGTTTTATAAGATAAAATTTCGTGTTGTAAACACCAACATTTGTATGTAATTGGAGACCTTCACAGGTAAGTGAAGACTGCCCATAGATGAATGGGATATATATTAGCAATTGAGTAGATAATGGGATTGAGCAGGATGGAAATAGTGTTGTACTAGGAGTAAGGAAATTGGTCCCAGGCACTCCATTAGTCAGCAGTATGGTTTTGTGTCTTAATAGAGAAGTGTCTTAACTTCTCTATTGCTTGATTTCCTCAAATGGAAAATAATGGCCTTATATTAGAAGATAATTCCTGAGGAATAAAAATTAAACTTCTGTGTCCACTGTTAAATGGTGGAAACCCATAATTTTATTTAAATGCTGTCTTAAGTTTACACTATTCATTTGTGTAATTACTTTGATAATCTCTTCTACAGCATCTTCTCTGTTTCCAAAATGTTTCAGTCAAAACTAAAAGAACTCAAAGTGGAGTAATAAAAAGCAAGACAACTATGCTAAAGCAAAAATATATGCTGTACAATAAAAATCACCTTCCAATTATAAAATAAACTGAAATATGGAATTCTTTTAACAGCTGATAGGATGCCAGGAAATAATATATTTGACATTGCTTGTAGGATCCTCAACAGCATGTGAAGGATATGTAATTCTATAACATAGAATTGAGCAAATTTTATAAAATAGCAACATTCTAAAAGTAAAATAATTTAAGACAGATGTAGCGGTGTATGCTTGTAATCTCAGTACTTAGGAGGCTGAGACAGGAAGATCACAGGTTCACAGCCAGCTTCAGCTTCTTCATGAGGCTCTCTGCAATTTAGTGAGACCTTGTTTCAAAATAAAAAATACAACATCATTAGCAATCAGAGAGATGTAAATCAAAACTACCTTCAGATTTCACCTAACCCCAATTAGAATGACAATCATCAGAAACACAAATTACAACAAATCCTGGTGAGGGTATGAAGAAGTGGGAACCCTAATACATTGTTGGTAAGATTGCAGATTAGTGCAACCACTTTGGAAAACAGTATGGAGGATCTTCAGACAAATGGGAATGAACTTACCATATGATCCAGCATTACCACTTCTGGGTATCTAACCAAAAGAATGGAAATCAAACTATCAGACTGATGCATGTGTATCTATGTTTATAGCTGCACAATTCACAATTGCCAAACTATGGAACCAGCCGAGATGTCCATCGACAGATGAATGAGTTACAAAACTACGGGATATGTACACAATGGAATTTTACTCAGCCATAAGAAGAATAAAAGCATGTCATTTGCAGGGAAATGGATGGAACTGGAAAACATTATGCTAAGTGAGATTAGTCAATTACAAAAAGTAAAAAAAAAAAAAATCATATGCTCTCCCTAATATGCGGAAGCTAGTGAGAAAGTGGGACATAATGGGGACACCAGACGAAGAAGGAGAAATCTTAGATGAGCAAGGAAGATGACTTAACTGAAGGTGATGGGGGTGGCTGGAACACCCTCATGCACATGATATACTTTCACAAATATATCAAAGTCAATCACTAAACTGAACTTGAGAAGGAGCGAGGGCGAGGGAAGGAGATGGGACTCGGGGAAGGGTTAAATGAGAAATGTGGGCATGCATGCCTTTACCAGCTTGTACCTAATGAAGATGTATGATTGCAAAGCAGCAATAAAAAAAATAAAAATAAAAATAAAGAATCCGGGTGTGAAGGTGCAGGTTTGTAATCCCAGTACTTGGGAGACTGAGACAGGAGGATACAGGTTCACGGCCAGCCTCAGCTACTTAATGAGGCTCTCCACAACTTAGTAAGATCCTGTTTCAAAATAAAGAATAAAAAAAAAAATGGGGGTGGGGGGTGTAGTTTGGAGGTAGAATACCCCTGAGTTCAATTCCCAGTATCACAAAAATAAATAAATAAAGAATACACAATAGATCTAGGGTTGTAGTTCAGAGGTAGAATGCCCCTGGGTTCAATCCCCAGTACCACAAAAACAAATAAAATAAGATAATTTAAACCTTCTTGTCTTTTTAAAATCTTTATACTTTATTGATGCACTGCAATTATACATCATAGTGAGATTCAAAGTGAAAAAAAAATACATGTACACACCACTTGGTGTATTTTATTCTTCATCTGATCTCATTCTCCTCTCAAAGATTTTGAACTTAAGTGTGTGTGTGTGTGTGTGTGTGTGTGTGTGTGTGTGTATGTGTGTGTGCGTGTGTGTGTGAAAGAAAGAGAGAGAGAGAGGATTGAGCGCAGGAGTATTCTACCTCTGAGCTACATCTCCAGTCCTATTATATTTTTTATTTTGAAACAGAATCTTGCTAAGTTTCCATGAACTAATCTCAAACCTGTGATCCTCCTGTCTCAGGTTCCCAAGTATTGCATTACAGGTATGCACCACTGTGCCCAGCTTGACCTACACTCTTATTTTT
>PVLC010050254.1:0-10173 GCA_004027655.1 Graphiurus murinus | reverse complement strand
GATTTTATTTATTTATTTATTTTTGCGGTACTGGGGATTGAACTCAGGGGCGTTCTACCTCCGAGCTACACCCCCAGCCCTATTTTTTATTCTTTATTTTGAAACCGGGTCTCGCTAAGTTGTGGAGTGCCTCACTAGGTAGTTGAGGCTGGCCTCGAACCCGGATCCTCCAGTCTCAGCCTCCCAAATGCTGGGATTACAAGCGTGCGCCACCACGCCCGGCTAAGTCCCTTGATTAAACTGGGCCTCATTTATAAAATCAACATGTCCAACTAAATAATTTCAAATTTTCTGGATTAACTCCCATACCAATCAAGAAAGGAAGGAGTCTAATACAGATTCCTAGAATACCCTGATCTTTAAATTGTGCATCCAGCTATAAGAAAAATGAAAAGGCTGGCAAAACAGAACATTTGCCTGTCCTCCAGATTGTTTTTTTTTGACCCCTACTGAAGATCTCAAGAAAATATGGAAGTTACAGGGTTAAACTAGAAATTGTGGTTAGGTGTATGTCTAAGTTGTTTGTGGACTCATGAGCAACATTAATATATATCTCAAAACACAATACAATAATACAATGCACCAAATGAAAAAAAAAAAGCAAACCAAGATAATCTCAAGCCAAAACTAACTAGACCCTAGTTAGGATTTTAGGGCTATTCTACTACCGACCAACCTTGACTTGTATCTGCATGTATAAAAAGCACTATGGGAGTGGAAAGAAGGACGAAGGAGAAAGAAACGTGCTAAGGATCTCATAATGTTGCTTCAATATTTGACTTCTCAGTTATTTTTTGTAATTAGCCATCTGTATTGATAAAGTTAGTACTCCAAGACCATGAAGATAGACAATATATAACTGACTTATTTCTGAATGTTTTGATGAAAACTATGATTTTAAAAAAATGTTATTAAATAGAAGTAAACTCATAGCACAGCAAATATATTCTAGCTGTTAAATTCTTAGGGACCTTTTTTTAAACTTTTTTTTATACTTTTATTGGTGCATTATAGTCCCACATCATAATACAGCTCATGGTGGTAGTGACACACATGCACAGAGCACTTGGTGGGCTTTCCCTTGGCTCCCTCCCACTCCCCCCTTCCCCATACAGGGTACTGAGATTGACATTAGTATTCTCACATATATGCATAATGTCCATGGAAGTGATTCCTTCATTGATCTTCCCTCTCCCCACTCCTGTTCCCTTACACCATCTCCCTGGCTCCGTTGGAGTTTCTTCTCCATTATTTGAAGCCACTCTGATATCCTGATTACTCCCTAGTTTCCCTGGCTAATTTCACTTAACATACCCTTCTCTAGGTCCTTCCATTTTCTTGCAAACGACATAATTTTGTTCTTCTTTCTTGCTGAGTAGAATTCCATTGTGTGTATATCCCATAATTTTGTAATCTACTCATCTGTTGATGGACACCTAGGTTGGTTCTATTATTTGGCTATTGTGAATTGTGCTGCCATAAACATGAAAATATATATATTACTGTAATTTTCTGATTTCAGTCTCTTTGGAAAGATACCCAGGAGTGGTATACCTGGATCATATGATAGATCCATTCCTTACAGACATTTTATTTTTTATTTTTTTAAATTATTTTGTGTGGTACTGGGGATTGAACCCAGGGACATTCTACCTCAGAGTTACACTCCCAGCCCTATTTTATTTTATTTTTTGTTTTATTTTGAAACAGGGTCTCACTAAGTTGTGGAGGACCTAAGTAGCTGAGGCTGGCCGTGAACCTGTGATCCTCTGTCTCAGCCTCCCAAGTACTGGGATGCGCCACCACACCCAGCTATGGACATTTTAAAAGAAAGGAAAGCCAGCATGGTTTTGTAAGCCTGCAATCCAAGTACTTGGGAGGCTGAGATAGGAGGATAGCAGGTTCAAGGACAGCCTCAGCAAGTAGAGAGATTCTCATTAACTTAGTGAGACCCTGTTTTATGGAGCAAGAACCTCCATAAAATGGAGCTGAGGGTGTAGCTGGAGGTAGAATGCTCCTAGGTTCAATGCCCAGCACTACAAAAAAATAAAAAGAAAAAGAAAAGAAAGTATTATTTATTGCCTATGTGTCAGATAGTGAACTAAGCAGACAGTGAACTAAGCAATGCTAGGTAATTTACATTAACTGCCTTCAGAAAGCTATTTAATGAATACCTAATAAGCAACATATACCATGCTAGGTGCCAGAAACATAAAAATGAAAAAAAGACAATCCCTGCTTTTAAGCAACTCAGAATATAACAGAGACCCATATACAACCAAGTATAATACAAAATAAGAACCATGATACAGATGTCTGTTCATCCAACAAACATTCAAATACCTTTCACGTGCTAAGTTCTAGCCAGGTGTTTGTTATACATTGACTTAGGAAAGTCATGCTTGCTGCTCTAATGGACCCAGAATGTAGTTAGGAAGATAGATTAAAAAAATTAAACAAACATATAATTGCAAATTACCATAAATGTTATGAAGATGCTATGTGAGTGATTAGTGGGGAGAAGATAGGAGCTACTTTAAAATTAAAAGCTTGTCTCTAGATAAAGTATCAATAAGTTATCACCTAAAGTGAGAGTAATCACCAGCCATGTGGAGAGCAGGCAGAAAAGAGTATTAAACACAGAAAACATAAAATGCCATTAAGAAAGAACTTGATATTCCTGAGGAGATAAAGGTGAATGCAATTAGTGTGGCAAGAGGAAAATGATAGGACCAGGAGGATTATGCATAGCTCAGATCATCCTGAGATTTTATTCCAAGTGCTAACAAACCATAATACTTTAGGTGGAAGAGTGATATTTACATATTTCTAATCACTATAACTGCTATGTAGAGAACAGCCTGGAAAGGGTGGGCAAGATTGAATGATGTGAGACAGTTAACCAAAGTAAAAAGTAATGAAGACTTGGAATATACTTACAAATAAAGTAATAAGTAAAGAATTTATTTTGCACCAAAGGGCAGTAAAGAAAACAGCAGGTCATGAAATGAGTAGACCTTCAAGAGAAGTGTAAAAACTGCATTCTAGGCAGATTAAATGGTAAACCATTAGAGAGGTAGATTATTGGATCACAGATCATGGTTAAGGGAACAGTGAACATGGCCCAGGGCAACCAGAACAGGTGCATAAAAGATAAATGTAATTTAATTAGTAGGCTGATGTCAGATTGTGAAGGGCGTTACATATAATGTCAAATAATTTGGGCTTCAATCTTTCCATTATCAAAACCCTTAAGATTTTTGAAAGCTGAATGGTCTTAAAAATCATATTTTTTTTCCTAGTCCAATGATCAAAAAATAACAGCCCACAAAATAAATCCAACCCACCATTACTTTTATAAACAAAGTTTTATTGGGACGCAGTGTATCAATTCATTTAGGTGTTGTCTATGACTGCTTTCATTCTACAATGGTAGAGCTGAGTAAGTATTACAGAGATGGTATGACCTATCAAGCCAGAATATTTAATTATTTGGCCCTTTACAGAAAAAGTTCATCAGTCTCTAGTCTATTGTAAATCTTTGCTTAAGGTATGTAAGCAAAACATCAGTTTCAGCTTCCTTTGCTCTCAGTGAAGAGAATGCACAGCTAAATAAAATAATTATAAAAAAGAAAAATTAAGTAAATTATAAATCAGTCACCATTTCTAAGTCTTTGAACACTCTCAATCTACAGTCTCAATCAAATTTGGTCCAGTACTTAAAAATAAAACAGGTCTAGGAACATGGTATGCATCAAAGTATATCACCTCTGGATTTGAGTCCTAAAAATTGGATTCCATGGACTAAACCATAGATAGGTTGTAAAATATTACAGACCTAATCCTGACATATACAGGGAACCTCCCAAAAGACTTGAATTTCTTAAATCCCACATATCAGAAACTAGCAATAAACCAGTAAAGATAATGTAATGCAACTCTATGTTTGCCAGGCCTGTTTTGGTCACAACATAGTTCTACACTGCATTCTAAGAGATTACCAATTCTAAGAGAGCCTAAATTGCTCTGGGCTTCTGAATGTTTGCAGCATGGGCAATAATGACATAAAATACCTAAACACTAGCCACTACTATGGAATGTTAAACAGCCAAGAAATTAACCTCCTCTAGTCCACAGATTCCCAAATAAGACTAGGCATCAGAAGCAAAGTTTATTAAAAATAGACATTTGATAGATCCACCCTTGCAGACACTGACATATTACACTCTGTAAAATTCTGGAATCTACATTTTCAAAAACATCATAGTTTTGCAGTAACCTACCTTTCGGATTTCACTGTTCAGGTTTCTAACAACTAAGAAATGAAGATTATCCATATTCAATTTATAATACAATCTCAAGAAATTAAAAGCAGCTTATTTACATATTCCTACCTAGCATTGTAATAATGAATAACCTCAAACAGAACGTATTTATACACCCAGGATGCTAGACTCATCAAAATTCAATGACAAACAGATTAATGAAACCAAAATCCCAATGAATCCTAGAAATAAGCACATTATGTCTTCTGGTAGTAATGTATATTCCTATACAAACTAGGAATGGCAGCACTCTATCTTAACATTATTAAATACTTGAGCATTTTTTTTCTAATTGAATAGTTAATATATGTTCATATTTCACAGATACCACATTTTTATATTTCATCATTTTACTTACAAGCAAAGCACTAGAATCTCCATTTAGTTGACTATCATCTCGAGACTTCACATAACGACGATGATTTTGATAGAAATTAGACAGTCCATAATACATAAACACATTGCCCTAGAGAAAAGGGAGAGGAAAATTTTAAATATAAAATCTATGATGTATCAACTTGTTTCCTGCATATATAAAGCTAAGTAATTTGGATTTTACTAATTTACAATTTTTAGGTATTAAAATAAATTGTCTAAGTACTTAGCAATCTAAAATGGTATAGCTGAGCCAGGCATGGTGGCGCATGCTTGCAATCCCAGCATTTGGGAGGATGAGACCGGAGGATCAGGGTTCGTGGCCAGCCTCAGCTATCTAGTGAGGCCCTCTGCAACTTAGTGAGACCCTGTTTCAAAATAAAGAATAAAAAATAGGACTGGGGTTGTAGCTTGGAGGTAGAATGCCCCAGTACCGCTAAATAAATAAATAAATAAATAAATAAATAAATAAATAAATAAATAAATAAATAAAGGTATAACTGTAAATAAGGTTAAAGAAGGTATGTTACAAAAAAAAACAAGAATAAATTTTCAAATTATTCTTGAAGATTCAAAGCACTACTATTTACATTAAAAAGCGACCCTCAAAGAATCTATTGGCCTACTCTGAGCTACTTCCAATCTAAAATTTTCTCTAATTCAGATTGATCTTCACTAAAGTAGCACCAACTTTTCAGAGGGATAATAGTCAAACTCTTATTTATTGTCCTAGTAAATTCTGAACTGAGTGAAGATGCAAAATTTCTCAACAGGATACTATATACTAGCAATCAATAAGTTAATAATTAGTAAAGTATCTTAGATGAATCACTGCATAATAATCAAGATATATCAATATATATTTATTGATATTATAAGTTGATACAATAAATGTGTATTTGTATATATATAATCAGTAACTATATTTATTGGAGCCAACCTCAATAACTTGGGAAAGAAGGGTAACCTACCTACATTACAATTATTTAGAAGATGTTAAAAAGTCATTTAGAGTGACTAAATTTTCAGAGGTAGCAAAAATATTAACATATTTTCTCCTTTCTGGTTGCTACCTCTATTTTTTATATTCTTATTCTCAATTAAAAGTAATCCAGTTAACATTACAAGTGCTTTATTTGACATGCTACTTTTACATATATCATCATTCAAAACTTGTGTGTGAGTGTGTGTTACTGGAGATTGAACCCAGGGGCAGTCTACCTCAGAAGCTACATCCCCAGCTCTATTTTTTTTTTATTCATTTTTTCTTTTTTTTTGCGGTACTGGGGGTTGAACTCAGGGGTATTCTACCTTTGAGCTATACCCGTAGCCCTATTTTTTATTCTTTATTTTGAAACCTAGTCTCACTAAGTTGCGGAGTGCCTCAGTAGGTAGCTGAGGCTGGCCGCGAACCCGGATCCTCCGGTCTCAGTCTCCCGAATGCTGGGATTACAAGCGTGCGCCACCACGCCCGGCTTTTTTTTATTCATTTTGAAACAGGGTCTCACTAAGTTTTGAAGGGCCTCACTAAGTAGCTGAGGCTGGCCACGAACCTGCAATCCTCCTGCCTCAGCCTCCGAAGTACTGGAATTACAAGTGTGTACTACCACGCCCAGCTTAAAAACTTGTCTTTCAAAGATCTAATTTTCCCATTCTATATAAAGAAATATGGAAGCCATTTCTTCATTGGATGGAGGAGGGTAATCAAAATTACAACACAGAAATATAAATATGCTTTATTGAAGAAAAAAAAAAAAAAGAGTATCACCTATCAGGCATTGTGGCACACACCTGTAATCCCAGTACTTAAGAGGCTGAGACAGGTGGATCACAGGTTCTAGGCCAGCTTCAACAACTAAGCAAGACACTGTTTCAAAACGAAAAACAAGAAGGACTGGAGCTGTAGCTCGGAGGTAAAATGCCCCTGGATTCAGTCCCCAGCACTAAAAACAAAAAAAATAAAAAGGGCTAGGGGTATAGTTCAGAGGTTGAATGCCTCTAGGTTCAATCTCCAGTGTCAAAATTAATTAATTAGTTAATTAATTTTAAAATATCTCAATTAAACATAGGTATAGTAAATTCAATTTGTGCACTGAAAAAAAGAAATCCTTTTAATTAATATTAAGACAAAATAACCTACTTTAAGTTCCCTGAAAAGTCTTAAGTTCAATTCAAAGTTTGTGAAGAAACAACCTACAAAAGAATGAATCTGAGGTTGATTATGTTTGGAAAAGAGACGTTCTGAAATGCTTTTGAATGGAGGAGGAGACTAATAGAGCTTCTGATCATTTCAGGTCTCTCATTTCTTCAATTGTGCCTATTCTAACAAAAGAAAACCTTATTTTATCTTTATAGTTTTCCCATCACATTGAAAAACTAGACTTTTAAAAAAACATTGAATTTATATTATTTCTGTTGAGATATAACCACTAGATGGCAACCATCTAAAAAGTTAGCACACATTTAAAGGAGTTTTTTTCCTGGAGAATAATTTTTTGAACTCAATTTGCAAGTAGTGGGTAGTATAAATTAGTCTTTCCATGTCTATTCTTAGTCTTTATATCCTTTAGCAGAAAGGACAGTATGAATACAAAAGATACACACACACACACACACACACACACACACACACACACACACGAGAGAGATATATATGTGGAATTATGACTACTTACCAAATATAAAATATCAATAAGTTATAATAAGTGTTTGAAATTTGGTAATGATTTACATCTCAGGAAAATAATTCAATTAAGTAATTTAAAAATTAGTATTTATTTTTAAAGTAAAGTTTGTTTTATAATTAAAAGTATGAAAAATAATTTGAGCAATAATTTTAAAATACTAGTACATGCAGAAATAAATTTGATAGAAAACTGTAAGCCGGGCGTGGTGGCGCACGCTTGTAATCCCAGCATTTGGGAGGCTGAGACTGGAGGATCCCGGTTCGAGGCCAGCCTCAGCTGCTTAGTGAGGCCCTCCGAAACTTAGTGAGACTCTATCTCAAAATAAAGAATAAGAAATAGGGCTGGGGGTGTAGCTCGGAGGTAGAATGCCCCTGGGTTCAATCCCCCGTACCGAAAAAAAAAAAAAAAGAAAAGAAAACTGTACAATCACCAAATTTTCCAGTGAAAGGAAAATTGATGCTTTAAATTTTGTCTAAAAGTACCAAAGTAAAACACTCAAATGAATGTTTTTTTAAGTATCGGACAGCAAACTGCAACAACCAAGCATATAAAACAATCTTACTCAAAAGTGTATGTATTTCAATAAATTAAAATAACTTCTCTATAAGTATCTAGTTAAAAAAAAAACAGGTCATAGAATATTAATATTTTTAAAAGCATGGTTTTTCTAACACATTCCTTGAAAACACAGACCTCAAATGACTTTTCCAGTGTGAAGTTAATGGTACAAAAGCAAGGTGTCACAGCCGGAGACAAACATTTATTGCAGGGACTGGAAGGCTCTGTTCCGGTATAATCAATCTGCAAGAGAAAAATATAACTAAGCACTTCCTTGGAGAAAGTGGTACCTATAATACCCTGAAATAACTTACTGTTAAAAGGAAAAATAACTCCATGAAGCAACCTACAGACCAGACAATAACTGTTTATTTTGACAGCATGAAATATTAAATACTGAAAAGTGTCCTCAGTAGTACTAAAAACTTTGATCTCTCCAATCAAAGTCCTCTCTCCTTTTTACTGAAAGAAATACATTTAGAAATAAAACAGTAAATAAAAAATTCAGGGTTGCGTGATGTACAAAAAATTAAATAAAGCCTGATGTGGTGGTACACGCTTGTAATCCCAGTACTTGGGAGGCTGAGACAGGAGGATTGCAGGTTCACAGTCAGCCTCAGGTACTTAGTGAGGCCCTCCGCAACTTAGTGAGACTCGGTTTCAAAATAAAGAATAAAAAATAGGGCTGGGGGTATAGCTTGGAGGTAGAACACCCCTGGGTTCAATTCCCAGTACCACACACACAAATAATAAATAAATTAAAAACTATATACAAATAAATAGTTACAAAACCTAAAGTACTAAAAAACTAGACTAATAGATCAATAAATCTGCTTTTCTTCTTAAATCTTTCAATCTTAAACACTCAATCATCTCAGCTTTCCACAGTACACTTTTTTTATTTTTTTTTGCGGTACTGGGGATTAAACTCAGGGGCATTCTACCTCCGAGCTATACCCCCAAGCCCTATTTTTTATTCTTTATTTTGAAACTAAGTGTCAGTAAGTTGCGGAGTGCCTCACTAGGTAGCTGAGCCTGGCCACAAACCCGGATCCTCCAGTCTCAGCCTCCCGAATGCTGGGATTACAAGTGTGCGCCACCACGCCCGGCTACGGTATACATTTTAAATAATTAAAAAAAAAAAAAAAAAAAAAAACTATTAGGTTTTCAAGAGCTTTTTTCCCCCAAACCTGTCTTGAATCTGTCTTCTCTTGTCCTTGGTTCCTGGCTAGAAGCAAAATCAAATACTATATTCATCACAATCTGTTAGTTATAACTTTAAAAATATAAAAAATTACATGTCTTCTAATTCCAGGAAAATCTGAAAAGTAGTTTTAAAAAATAAGTGGCATCAAACTGAGTGTGGTGGCTTATAATTCCAGTACTTGGGAGGCTGAGACAGGAAGATTGCAGGTTCGAGGCCAGCCTCTGCAATTTAGTGAGACCCTGTTTCATAATAAAGAATAAAAAATGGGACTAGGGGTGTAGCTCAGAAGTAGAATGTCCCTGGGTTCAATACTAGGTACTGAAAAAAAAAAAAAAAAAAGTAGCATCTATATATCAAGCCTTACTATGACAAGATATGGTATAAGTTACAATACAGATACATAAATAATCATACTTTGTACATAGTCAATGAAGTTTACACAGCTTTCTTTCATACACATATCTCATTTGATCCTCACTCAAATCCTACAGTGTTATCTCCATTTTATATAAAAAGAAGACATTTAGAAGCTTGCCCAGGGTTACATTTAGCAGCAACCGCTGATGCTAGGACGAAACCAAGGATTTCTGACTCCAAGCCCAATATTCCAACTATTAAATTGCTCTTTCCCAAGAATAGTCAGTCCCTTTTGCCCTCTAGCATACTACTTTATCAATTACTATAAAATGTGAAGTGTCAAAATGGATACCAGAAAGGGATAATCAGTAGTAGATGGACCAGTACTATTTTACTGAGGAGAAAAAAGGATTTGAGCAGATTAAAAAAAAAAAAATGCTGGGCATGGTGGCACACACCTGTAATCTCTGTACTTAGGAGGCTGAGACAAGAGGATCACAGGTTCGAGGATAGCCTCAGCAAGTAGTGAGACTCTCATTAACCTAGTGAGACCCTGTTTCCAAATAAGAAATAAAATCAGACTGAGGGTGTAGCTCAAAGGTAGAATGCCTCTGAGTCCAATCCCCAATACCACTTAAAAAAAAAAAAAAAAAAAAAAAAAAAA
>PVLC010050253.1:0-10166 GCA_004027655.1 Graphiurus murinus | reverse complement strand
AAAAAAAAAAAAAAAAAAAAAAGAAAGAAAGAAAGAAAGAAAGAAAGAAAAAGAAAAATACTGGAGGTTCTAAGAGAATTCATAGAAGAGGCATGGACTGGGGCAGCTTGGAGCCCTGTACTAGCCAGCAGTTAACAACCTTCTTTAAGAGCAATATTAGGAGCTGGGCATGGTGGCGAATGCTTGTAATCCCAGTAATTGGGAGGCTGAGACAGGAGGATCGCAGGTTCGAGGACAGCCTCAGCAAGTAGTGAGACTCTCGTCAACCTAGCAAAACGCTGTTTCCAAATAAGAAATAAAATTGGACTGGGGGTGTAGCTTGAAGGTAGAATGCCTCTGGGTTCAATCCCCAGTACCCCCACCCCCACCCCAAAGAGCGGTATTAACAGTATGAACAGGTTTCTGTGTCTAATCTCTGTACAACTTAGTTCCACACACCTAGAGGGAGAATCTGATGAGCACTGCTTGACTGAGTCAACCAGCAGACAATCAGATATGGTTGTCACAGTCCCACTTGTAAGTGCAGTTTCCAAGGAGGGGCAGAAGAGGTGAACCTGAAACCACTCTCTTGGTGGACTGGGAGGTAGATGAGCAGTGACAGCACAGTGTCCTCAGGGCTGTGCGAGGGGAGGCCCGAGTTATGTAGGAATATGTCAGACTCATCTGGAGACAGGGCTATTTATTTATTTATTTATTTATTCATTTATTATTTATGGTACTGGGGATGGAACTCAGGGGCCTTCTACCTTTGGGCTATATCCCAAGACCTATTTTATTTCTTATTCGGGAACAGGATCTCACTAAATTGCTGAGTGCCTCTCTAAATTGCTGAGGCTGGCCTCGAACCTGTGATCCTCCTGTCTCAGTCCTGGGATTACAAGTGTGTACCACCACGCCTGGCTTGTTTTGTTTTTGAAACAGGGTCTCACTAAATTGCAGAAGGCCTCGCTAAGTTGTTAAGGCTGGCCACAAACCTACGATCCTCCTGTGTCAGCCTCCCAAGTACTGGGGTTACAGGCGTGTGCCATCACACCTGGCAAACATTTTATGACTTCACATGATCTCTGTGGTTTAAAATTTAGGCCTGGCTTAGTTGGGTGGTTCTGGCTCAGGATCTCTCTTGAAGCCCAAGATGTTAGCTGGGGCTACAGCCATCTGAAGGCTGGACTGGGGCTGGAGGATCTGATTTCACGAGTTACTGGAGTAACTCCCTCGGTTCCTCTGGAGGGGAGTCTCCACAGGCAGCTGGAGTGTCCTCATGACATCATGGTGGCTGCTGTTCCCCAGGTAGAGCAGTCCGAGACAGTGCAAGGTGAAAGCCCCAGAATCTTTGCCTACTCTTTTTTTTTTTTCCTTTTTGGTGGTACTGGGGATTGAGCCCAGGGACATTCTACTTCCAATCTATATTCCCCAACCCTTTTTAAAAAAATGTTTTTTGTTTGGCGGAACTGGGGATTGAACTCAGGGGCATTCTACCTTCGAGCTATATCCCCAGCCCTATTTTTTATTCTTTATTTTGAAACCGAGTCTCACTAAGTTTCAGAGTGCCTCACTAGGTAGCTGAGGCTGGCCTCGAACCCAGATCCTCCCGTCTCAGCCTCCCGAATGCTGGGATTACAAGTGTGCACCACCATGCCCGGCTGTTTGTTTGTTTTTTTTGTTTTTTGTTTTTTGTTTTTTGCAGTACTGGGGATTGAACTCAGGGGCATTCTACCTCTAAGCTATACCCCCAGCCCTATTTTTTATTCTTTATTTTGAAACCGAGTCTCACTAAGTTGCGGAGTGCCTCACTAGGTAGCTGAGGCTGGTCGCGAACCTGGATCCTCTGGTCTCAGCCTCCCAAATGCTGGGATTACAAGCGTGCGCCACCATGCCCGGCTTGTTTGTTTGTTTTAAAACAGAGTCTTTCTAGGTTGCTGAGAGTCTCACGAGGTTGCTGAGACTGTCCTAGAACCTGCAATCCTGTCTCAGCCTCCCAACTACTGTGATTACAGACATGCCCCACCATGCCTGGCCAATGGCTAACTCTTGAAAATCACACTCTATCATTTCTACAACAGCTTTTTCATTATGAGCATCAATCCTACTGAGTGTAGGGGTGGGGGGTGACGCAAGGATGTGAATCCCAGAGGGTGAGGGCCATTGGGGACCATCTTGGAGGCTGAGACTACCATGTTCCCAAAACACATCAAGTAAGAGTGTGATGTTAAGCATTGTTATATGAAGAAGGAGCTTTGCAGTCAGGTCAGTTTGAGGAAAGATGCGCTATGTCAAGTTAAACAAGTTTCTTTTCTGCAGTATTTTCTTTTTTTGTGGTACTGAGGTTTGAACACAGAGGCATTCTACCTCCAAGCTACAGCCCCAGCCCTATTTTATTTTTTTGTTTTGAAACGGTGTCTCACTAGATTGATGAGAGTCTCACTACTTGCTGAGGCTGTCCTTGAACCTGCAATTTTCCTGTCTCGGCCTCCTAAGTACTGGGATTACAAGCGTGCGCCACCATGCCTGGCTCTTTTCATACTTTTAAGTACAGTGGAACTGCCTTTGAATTTTTGAAAAAGGGATAGGATACAGACTAGTAGAACAGCTTCCTTCTTTTCTCCCAACTTTTCCACCCACCGGCCCTTCTCCTCTCCTCCATCCCATCTCTTTCCCCCTAAAAGCATATTAGAATGCCGCCCCTCTTCTGTTAAAAATGTAAATCACTGGCAGAGCAATACATTTTAATTTGGAGCTGGTCAATCTTGGCCCCTTCAAAGCCTTCCTGTTCATTTGGGCAATACACATTATAAAAACCTAGTGTGTAATGGTTAATTTGTCGACTTGTCTGGATTATAAAACATCTAAGATTATGTGACTTTGGGTGTCCTATGTAATGGCAGATGGAAGGGGAAGTCCTGCCGTGAATATAGGCAGCACAGTTCGGATAGGCTCAGGACCTGGATAAAAACAAGGAGAAAGCTGTGAATGACGCATGGTTCTTCCTGAGAAATGTGTCTACTCTCACCTGGAATCCCAGCCTTCAGCTCTTTGAACTAGGCTTTCACCATTGTTTCTCTGGAGAGTTTCCTGGCCTTTCCACCTTGGACTGGGCCTGCATTCTCCATCCCTCCTATTCTGCGACTCCAGCTCTTGGACCCCTTGACCAGCTGCTGGTTCCTCTAGCTCTTCTTGGGTAGCCACTTGGAACTACACTGCTTTGGACTGTAAACTGATTTGATAAATCCCTTTTTACCGTAAACACATCCTCTGAGTTCTGTTACTCCAACGAACCCTGACTTATGTACTAGGAGTGATTAAAAAGTGAAGAAACACGTTTTCTTGGGAGGTTCGGATCCATCCCTGAGGACGTTCTGCAAGAGAAGTTTTACCATACTGTCTGTTAGCGGTGGTGTTGGATGAGTCTTAGTGACACATACAGTTTGAAGCCAGCGATCATCCTTACCTGAAAAAGTTAGGGCTTTTTTAGGATATATTTGTAGGTGGACATACAAGATACAGATTAGTAATATCTTGTACATGGAGTTTTTGCCCACAGATATAGTTTCCTCATCTCCTCCTACCTTAGTGTTTTTCATTATTACTGTTTAGATTATTTTTCATAGCAGTAACCCAATTTATTTGAAGTGTTTTATTACATTTCTGTGAGCTAGTTATACCATCTTGAATTATTTAACTCCGTGTAAACAGTGAGTGGTACGTATGTGAAAGATCCTACACCATATGTGTTTATGGAAACGTGCTTAGTTGACATGTTGTTTCCAAGTGCAGCATCTGCTCCTCTGCATCTTTTATAATATTTTGCATCAAGTCTATATAATAATTGATCTCATTACCTGATGGTGTTTTCTTTTCTTTTTTTTTTTTTTGCGGTACTGGGGATTGAACTCAGGGGCATTCTACCTCCGAGCTACACCCCCAGCCCTATTTTTTATTCTTTATTTTGAAACCGAGTCTCACTAAGGTGCGGAGTGCCTCACTAGGTAGCTGAGGCTGGCCTCGAACCCGGATCCTCTGGTCTCAGCCTCCCGAATGCTGGGATTACAAGCGTGCGCCACCACGCCGGGCTTCTGATGGTGTTTTCATTTAAGATAATTTCTCTTTTTATGACAAATGATAATTTTTAGTATTAGAAGGCAAAAAAATCTAAATTAAAAATAAGTGGTTGAGCCGGGCGTGGTGGCGCACGCTTGTAGTGAGGCACTCCGCAACTCAGTGAGACTCTGTTTCAAAATAAAGAATAAAAAGGGGCTGGGGGTGTAGCTCGGAGGTAGAATGCTCCTGAGTTCAATCCCCAGTACCGCAAAAAAAAAAAAAAAAAAAAAAAAAAAAAAAAAAAAAAAAAAAAAAAAAATAAGTGGTTGATAAAATTAATAACAATAGCTTTCCTGAGTTCATTAATTTCATTATACAGTGCATGTTTTTTATTTATTTATTTTTTGTGGTACTGGGGATTGAACCCAGGGGCATTCTACCAACAAGCCATATCCCCAGTCCTATGTTTTTATTCTTTATTTTGAAACAGGGTCTCACTAAGTTGCTGAGGGACTCACTAAGTGGCTGAGGCTGGTCGAGAACCTGCAATCCTCCTGTTTCAGCCTCCCAAGTACTGGGATTACAGGTGAGCCTCACCACACCCAGCCAGTGCATGCTTTTTAGAAAGAGCTGAGGGCTGGGGGTGTAGATAAGTTATAGAGTGCTTGCTTAGCATGTGCAAGGCCCTGAATTCAAATCCCAGCACTGAAAAAAAAAAGAAAGAAAGAAAGAGCCAAATTCAATGCATTTAGGAGATCATGGTCTATTCAATATTATCTCAAATGAAAAAATTTAGGGTTATTCAACCTGTGATTCACACAGGACTCTTTCTCATAAAAGCTGCTGAGAATGAAATCAATCCTTCCTTCCTTTCTCCCTTCCTTCCTCCTTTCCTGGCTGAACCCAAGAGTATTCTACCTCCAAGTTATACCTGCATCCCTATTTTATTTATTTTTTAAATTTTGAAACACTCTTTCTAGGTTACTGAGGCTAGCCTTCAGATCCTCTCGTCTCAGCCTTCATTTTTTTTTTTTTTTTTTTTTTTTTTTTTTTTTTTTTTGCAGTACTGGGGATGGAACCTGGGGGCATTCTACCTCCGAGCTACAGCCCGAGCCCTATTTTATTATTCTTTATTTTGAAACACGGTCTCACTAAGTTGCAGAGGGCCTCACTAAGCAGCGGAGGCTGGCCACGAACTGGGATCCTCCAGTCTCAGCCTCCCAAATGCTGAGATTACAAGCATAGCCACCCCGCCCGGCTTCTAAGTACTGGGATTAAGGCTCTTTTTTTTTCCCCTTTCTTTTCTCTCTCTTTATCTTTCTTTTCTCATTTCTGTTGTTTGAAGCCACCTAGTTTGCAGTGCTTTGTTACAGCAGCCCTAGAAAATGAATATACTTAAAAAGATGTCTTAAAATATACATGGTATATAAACCAGCTATTACTGGTTAAACTAATAGTCTCTAAACTTATTTAGGCAGCAAATACATTGATTGAAGAAAAATTAAGTGCTAGGGGTAGTGGTGCACACTTGTAATCCCAGTACTTGGGAGGCTGAGATGGGAGGATCCGGGTTCTCGGCCAGCCTCAGCTACTTAGTAAGGCTTTCTGCAACTTAGTGAGACCCTGTCCCAAAATAAAGAATAAAAATAGGGCTGGGGGTGTAGCTCAGAGGTAGAATGCCCCTGGGTTCAATCCCCAGTATTGCAAAAGAAAAAAAAAAAAAGAATTATTAAGTATACAATCCCATGGGAGGTAGAAAAATATTGCAAAATGCTGTGGGTGGTGCCTGGGTAGAGGACTAGTTTGGGAAAGCTTGCTGTTTGCAGCCTACGGCCCCCTCAACCTGGAGCAGCTTTGCAAGGGATCTGGGCCAACTCATCTCCATCCCCAATCAGATACGAACGATGGCCTTGAGCAGCTCCATCCTCTTCAGCGGAGAGAGGACAGTAATGAATATCTTGCAGAATTTAAGTGGAGATTGAGTTTTTTTTTTTTTTTTTTTTCTCTTCAGCCTTGAAATATCCAAAGCTTAGTTATCTGAACCCACTTTGCTGAGTCTGGTGGAGGAGGGCTCCTGGCAGATCCGTTGATGTGCAAAAGAACATTTTGTAATGAGTGCCCTGAAGTGTGAGTTGTGGGTGATAAACATATAGGACTGAGCCGTGTGGGAAGTGAGTTGAGGTTGAACAATAGGAACTGATGCAAACGGCCCTTGTGAATCAGGGCCAAGTCAACTTCCTGTGATTTCTGGGTCTTATTATGTGTTTTATGAGTTATGACGGCTTTTCTTTCTCCTTCTTTCCAGAACTATCATCCTAGAGTTCATAACAGTGAGGAAATGAACTCTAGGTGTTATCTGGCATATATCTTAGATGTAGGAATGCATATATATATATATATATATATATATATATATATATATATATATATTTTTTTTTTTTTTTTTGCGGTACTGGGGATTGAACTCAGGGGCATTCTACCTCTGAGCTATACCCCCAGCCCTATTTTTTAAAAATTCTTTATTTTGAAACAGGGTCTCACTAAGTTGCAGAGTGCCTCACTAAGTAGCTGAGGCTGGCCACGAACCTGGATCCTCTGGTCTCAGCCTCCCAAATGCTGGGATTACAAGTATGCGCCACCACGCCCGGCTATTTTTTATTCTTTATTTAGAAACAGGGTCTCACTAAGTTACGGAATGCCTCACTAGGTAGCTGAGGCTGGCCGCGAACCCGGATCCTCCGGTCTCAGCCTCCCAAATGCTGGGATTACAAGCATGCGCCACCACGCCCGGCTGAGACCCTGTTTCACTAAGCTACTTAGTGAGGCCCTCTGCAACTTAGTGAGACCTTGTTTCAAAATAAAGAATAAAAAATAGGGCTGGGGGTGTAGCTCGGAGGTAGAATGCCCCTGGGTTCAATCCCCAGTACCACAAAAAAAAAAAAAAAAAAAAAAAAAAAAAAAAAAAAAAAAAAAGAAAAAGAAAGTTCAGAGAAATTTTGTAAATTCTGGGCTGATGTCTAGAAACACTCCAGGATGGTTTACTAGGCAGAAGACATTTAGAGGTGAATATCATGATCACAAGGAGCTGCACGAATTTGCTGGGATTTGGAATTATTTTGACAGGCTAAGCACTTGGCTGGAACCTGCAAGGTGAAATGGAGCTAGCATTCATTTATAGCTTTTTATATCTATGGTACTGGCTAATGGGTAGGCATTGTGCTAAATGCTATCTTATTTAATCACCCCAGAAACACCTGACATAGGTATTGCAATTAAAATTTTTATTTTACAGATAGGGAAACTGAGGCTTGGGGAAGATAAGTAACTTGACCCAGATCATGTAAGTAGAGATTATTCATTCAAATTCATCAAATAAGCTGAGCATGGTGGGGCACGCTTGTAATCCCAGTACTTGGGAGGCTGAGACAGGAGGATCACAGGTTCGTGGCCAGCCTCAGCTATTTAGTGAAACACCCCTCCCCCTGTACCTTAGTGAGACCCTGTTTCAAAATCAAAAATAAAAAATAGGGCTGGGAGCCAGGTGTGGTGGTGCATGCTCGTACTTGGGAGGCTGAGACAGGAGGATCGCAGGTTCTCCGCCAGCCTCAGCTACTTAGTGAGGCCCTGCACAGCTTAGTGAGACCCTGTTTCAAAAATAAAGAATAAAAAATAAGGTTAGGGATGTAGCTCTAAGGTAGAATGTCCCTAGGTCCAATCCCCAGTACTGAAAAAAAAAAAAAAAGGCTTTCTTTGGACTTAGCCTCTATATTGTACTGTGTAAAAGCTTAAACAAATGTAGAAATACCAGAAGGGGAAGAAAGTCCATAAGTGGTGCAAGAAAAAGAACTTGGTCTTTGGAGTTCAGCAGGTCTTATTACAAATCATGGCTCTGTCATTTAGTAGATATTTGACCTCAGGCAAGCACCTAGACTCCTGTACTTCTGCCTGGGGACTTGTGGAAATATTGGGTTGAGATAGAATATCCATCAGATGGGGCCCTTGACTTATTATAATAAACAGACCCCTCCCTCCTCAGCTGATATTAGTGTGGAAGAAGAAACAAATTATTATTGTCGATACTAGGTTTTGGTATTATACCTATTTATCCCCACCAATATATCCTCTCAGGCATACCGAAATTGGATTAATTCCACCTAAAATCTTTCAAAAGTCCGACTTTTTAAGGAATCTAAAATATTAATAGGTCGCATATAAAAATAATGATCAAGCAAAAAAATTTTTTTTTTTTCTTTGTGGTACTGAGGATTGAGCCCAGGGGCATTCTACCCCTGAGCTACACCCCCAGCCCTATTTTATTTTATTTTATTTTTGCAGTACTGGGGATGGAACCTGGGAACATTCTACCTCTGAGTTACAGTCCCAGCCCTATTTTTTATTCTTTATTTTGAAACAGGGTCTCACTAAGTTGCAAAGGACCTCACTAAGCAGCTGAGGCTGGCCGAGAACCTGGATCCTCCAGTCTCAGCCTCCCAAATGCTGGGATTACAAGTGTGTGCCACCACGTCTGGCCTCAGCCCTATTTTTTATTCTTTATTTTGAAACAGGGTCTCACTAAGTTACAGAGGGCCTCACTAAGTAGCTGAGGCTGTCCAAGAATCCGAATCCTCCCATCTCAGCCTCCCAAGTACTGGGATTACAAGTGTGCACCACCACGCCCAGCTAAGCAAAATTTTTAAACAGTCAAATTCCTTGCCTTTTGAGTAGAGACTACAACTGAGATGATCTTCCATACCCCAAACTTGATATGTTCCTGACAGTGGTATTTGATGAGAGCAAAGAAGACAGCAGAAATGGAAATACACAAGTGCAAAAGCCTCACCAGGATATCCATGACCAATACCCATAAACTCTGGAGAGACTTCCTCAAGAGATTAATTAGGGAGTAACTGTGGCACGAGGCCCTGTGTTTACTGCATCTTGGGGAGAAACCATCTGTGCATAATGCTTCCTCTCTCAGAGAGCATTTGGAAAATGTTGACACTTACAAAGGAGACATGCCCAGACAACTCTTCGAGGTGCCCTTCTTTCTTTTCCAAAACCTTTTGAGTGCCCATGTCTCTGCCATGGCACACAGAGTGTAGCTCTGTAGGGCATTGCCCCCACTTTTCCCAGTGAGAGCCATTTCTAGTCCCTGACTAGGGCGATTCTTACCATAGGAATCGCCTAGGCCAAGGGTCTGCAAACCTTGGCCCATGGGCTAAATCCAACCTGTTGCCTATTTTTATATAGTTAAATATAAACTTACATTTAATTTTTTTTTTTTTTTGCGGTACTGGGGATTGAACTCAGGGGCATTCTACCTCCGAGCTATACCCCCAGCCCTATTTTTTATTCTTTATTTTGAAACCGAGTCTCACTAAATTGCGGAGTGCCTCACTAGGTAGCTGAGGCTGGCCGCGAACCCGGATCCTCAAGTCTCAGCCTCCCGAATGCTGGGATTACAAGCGTGCGCCACCACGCCCGGCTACATTTAATTTTTACTTAGATAAAATATTCAGTTATATTCATTAATCAATGTAACAGTTTTTACGCTTTAAATGGGTAAACAAGTCAAAAGGTTAATCTTTCATGACATATGAAAATAATGTGAAATTCTATTTTGAGGTCCACAAATAAAGTTTTATTGAAACACAGCTATGTCTGTTAATTTCTGTATTGCCTATGGCTTCTTTTAAACTTCAAAGCAAGGTTGAATAGTGGTAACAAAGATGTTATGGTCCCCAAAGCCTAAAATATTTACTACTATATATTTGCCCTTTACAGGAAAAGTGTGCTGATTGCTAGCCCAGATGTATGAGTTTTCCCTCCTTTTTAAACAGATTCCTGATTTGAATTTTTTTTCTTTTTTTTTTTTGTGGTACTGGAGATGGAACCCAGGGCATTCTACCTCTGAGTCATACCTCCAGACCTATTTTATTCTTTTATTTTGAAACAGGGTCTCACTGAGTTACAGATGGCCTCACTAAATTTCTGAGGCTGGCTGCGAACCTGCGATCCTCCTGTCTCAGCCTCCCAAGTACTGAGACTACAGATGTGTACCACTATGCCTGGCTGAAACTTGAACTTTTAAAATGTCATCTCAAGCCGGGCGTGGTGGTGCATGCTTGTAA
>PVLC010050252.1:0-10173 GCA_004027655.1 Graphiurus murinus | reverse complement strand
ATAAGGAAGGAAGGAAGGGAGGGAGGGAGGAAGGAAGGAGGTTCCTAAGAGTAGAATCACTGAGTTCACTGAGTGGAGTTTTTGTATCATTTTTCTTCTTCGATATCACAAAGTTTTGCAACTCTACTTCCACAGGCCTGTATAAGGTACCTGCCTTCCCCACATCTTCCCTCTTTTTATCGTGTGTGTGTGTGTGTGTGTGTGTGTGTGTGTGTGTATTGAACCAAGGGGAAATCTACCTCTGAGCTACACCCCCAGTCCCATTTTATTTTTTATTTGGAAACAGGGTCTCACTAAGTTGCCAATAGCCTCACTGAGTAGCTGAGGCTGGCTTTGAACCTGTGATCCTTCTGTCTCAGCCTCCCAAATCCTGGGATTACAGCAGCAGGCGTGCCACCTTGTATCTTAATACTTGGGTTAAATTTTAGCAACAGAAAGGGTGAACAGCTGTCACTTTTTTGTCTTGATCTGCATTTTCCTATTGGTGAAACACAGTTTCCCATTTCCCCAGAAGTAATGTGGTCATTGTATCTATTCCTTATACAATGTTATATTTTATTGGAGTTTATGGTTAACTTTTTTGTGTGTGGCTAGGTTGCTGGGGGTGGAGCATCGTAGGCAAACACTCCTTCACTGAGCTCACCCCTGCTGCCTACGTCTGTTTTATTCTTTATTTTGAAACCGAGTCTCACTAAGTTGCGGAGTGCCTCACTAGGTAGCTGAGGCTGGCCGCGAACCCGGATCCTCCGGTCTCAGCCTCCCGAATGCTGGGATTACAAGCGTGCGCCACCACGCCCGGCTCCTACGTCTGTTTTAAACTCTGCAGACTGTTTGAATTTCCTTTTCTATGAATTACTTGTTTATATCCTTTGCCTATTTCTACGTTACCTGTTTCTTTTTTCTTTTAATGGTACTGGGGATTGAACCCAGAGGCATTCTACCTCTGAGCTACGCTCCTAGCCCAATTTTATTTTTAATTTGGAAGCAGAGTCTTGCTAAATTGCTGAGACCCTCACTAAGTTGCTGAGGCTGTCCTCCAACCTGTGATCCTCCTGTCTCAGCCTCCCAAGTACTGGGATTACAGGTGTGCACCGCAATGCCTGGCTATATTATCTGTTCCTGATGAAACATATTGTTATTTTCTCTTTTTGTTTATTTTGTTTGTTGTTGTGTGGTACTAATTAAATCCAGGGGCATTCTACCTTTGAGCTACTACACCTCCAGACCTAATTTTTTATTCTTTATTTTGAAATAGGGTCTTACTAAGTTGCAGAGGGCCTCACTAAGTAGCTAAGGCGTGCACCACCATGCCCAGTTATATTATCTGTTTCTGATTAAATTTATCATTCTTTTCTTTTTTATTTTAGTGGCTCTGGGAATTGAACCCAGGGACACACGTGTGCTTAGCGTGTGCTGTACTGTTGAGCTACATTCCTCAGCCCATAGGAGCTTTTGGAATACTGAGGGAATTTGACACAATATACACGTGGGTTGTGCACATGCACACATGCATAAACATGCATGCATCGCAGCTGCATGAACTATACACACATACACCTATATCACACATCATGCATATATACGCATGCATTGCAGCTGTATCAACTATACACATATGTACCTATATCACATATCATGCATATACACACATAAACACACGTCTCTACACAATGGGATTGAAGGGCGTGCTCCAGGGCTGAAGGGTGAGGCGTGGGGCTGGGGCGGGCAGCTGGGCTATGGGTGATCAGGGCAGCGAACGCAGACCTTGGAAAGGGGTTTGGGGTACCCGCTGTGAACCAGCTCCTGGCACACTGGGGAGGCCCCCAGGCACCTGCACCCCGCCCTCCTCCCTCTGCACCGAGGAGCCGCCCTGCTCCTCCACCAGCTCAGCGTCAGGAGCCTGACACAGATTCCACCGCCTGCCGTCTCTTTGGGGTGCTTTAGATGAGCAGCTTTTGACACGTTGAACGAACGGGAAATTGCTTTTCCCTCCCGCTTATGAGACTCGGTCTAAGACTTTAATTGCAGGAGGCTCTGGGGCTGGCGAGCGCTTGTCTTTGCCTGGCAGGTGGGAGTGATGGCGGTCTGTGGGTGCCTGGCGGGGCCGAGCCAGGGAGAGGTCTGTGAGGGGACTGGGGACCGCGTGGGGACAGGTGGCCCAAGGAGCACCAGGATTCGCTCTTACTTAACTGCTCCATATCCTGGACCTCCCAGGCCCTGTGTCTCCCACGTCAGCATCCTCCTCCTCCTCCTCTCCTCTTCCTCCTCTTCCTCCTCTTCCCCCTCCTCCTCCTCTTCCTCTTCCTCTCCTCCTCCTCCTGGGTTCAATCCCTAGCACTGCAGAAGTAAATGAATACATAAATAAGTCAGAAGACAGAGCCTGGCATGGTGCCATGTACCAATAATCCAGTACTTGGGAGGCTGAGACAGAAGGATCTATCTCAGCAACTTACTGAGGCCCTCTGCAAAGCAGCAAGACCTTGTTTCAAAATAAAGAATTAAAAGTAGGGCTGGGTGTGTAGCTTGGAGGTAGAACACCCCTGGGTTTCATCCCTAGTAGCACAAAAATGAATAAATAAATAAATAAATAAATAAATAAATAAATAAATCAGAAGACAGAGCTGGGCGTGGTGGCACACACCTATAATCCCAGTATTTGGGAGGCTGAGACAGGAGGATGGCAGGTGCAAAGCCAGCCTCAGCTAGTGAGACTTTATTTCCAAATAAAAAAATAAAATAAGGGTGGGGGTGTAGCTCAGAGGTAGAATACCCCTGGATTCAATACCCAGCACCGCACAAAAATAATAATAATAATAAGACACAAGACAGAACGTGCAGTCCAGATGGGATGCCAGGCTCTTTCCTCCCTCCCCTCCTCAAGGAGAACACCCCAAAACCCAGAAAACAACACAGACTCGAGGACTAGGAGGGGCAGGGAGGCAGCAGACAGATTGGGGACCCCAGGACGGGAGCAACGACCTACCCCCAGCAGAGGGAGACCCAGCCCAGAGTCCCCAGACCCCTCACCCAGCAGAAGAAGGCAAGCCACATGGGTTTGTGCTCCCCTCGGATTAACACCTGACGACCTGACCACATAGCAAGGAGACTCACCTGAGCTCTCGCACCCCACTGACAGGAGGTGACAGCAGCTTCTGGTCCCTCGCCAGGCCTGAGACTCCCCTCCCCCACCAAGAGATGCCAGCACATGTGCTTGTGCATTCTCTCTCTCTCTCTCTCTCTCTCTCTCTCTCTCTCTCTCTCTCTCTCTCTCACTGAGAATTGAACCCAAGCTAGCTGAGGTACTAAAAACTGAACCCATTCTAGCTGAGGCTGGCCTCTAACCTGTGATCCTCCTGCCTCAGCCTCCCAAGTACTGGGATTACAGGTGTGTGCCACCACGCCCAGCTTCTCTTTCTCTTTTCTGTCCCTACAGACTGGAAACTCCCTTTGCGAACCTTGAGGCACACTCAGCCTGGCCAGGGACTCTCCTTCTTCCCCCTGATGCAGTGAGGATGGATGGCAGACCCCAAACTAGCACCAAAATAGCTCTGCAATTTTTTTTTTCTTGTACTGGGGATTGAACCCAGAGGCATTCTACCTCCAAGCTACACTCCCAGGCCTTTTTTTTCTTTTGAAACAGGGTCTCACTGGGTTGATGAAAGCCTTACTACTTGCTGAGTATCCTCAAACCTGTGATCCTCCTGTCTCAGCCTCCCAAGTACTGGGATTACAGAGCTGCCCCATCACGCCCAGCTCAGCTCTGCAAATTAAATGGTCATGGGAACCACAGCAAGAGCAGTAACCAGGAGCCACAGGCTAAGCCTTAGTGGGGTGACTGCTTGCCAAAATGGAAGACTCAAAGAGAACCTGGAGTCTCCTAATATAATAGATGAAGTATCCTGAGTACAATTTAAAAAAAAAATCATCACACATTGTACTCAGAACCTGGAAAGCCGCACAGGAACCGGGAGTGACAGGCAGCTGACGCCTACACAGAGATGAATCAGACGTGGGCACGAACTGGCCGGTTTCCTAAGCAGTGTAAGCGTGCTTCCGCAAGCAACTACAAGTCCTCTTGAAACACATGAAAACGCAGAGGATCCCAGCAAACAATCGGCCTTTAAAACGGAGCCGGCCGGGGGTGGTGGTGCACGCTTGTAATCCCAGCATTCGGGAGGCTGAGACCGGAGGATCCGGGTTCGAGGCCAGCCTCAGCTACCTAGTGAGGCCCTCCGCAACTTAGTGAGACCCTGTTTCAAAATAAAGAATAAAAAATAGGGCTGGGGGTATACCTCGGAGGTAGAATGCCCCTGAGTTCAATCCCCAGTACCACAAAAAAATAAATAAATAATAAAATAAAATAAAAATAAAAATTTTAAAAATAATAATAAAGTAGGGCTAGGGTATCACTCATAGGTAGAATGGCCCTCTGTTCAAGTCCTAGTACAGAAAAAAAGAAAGAAAGAAGGTTAACTAAAAATAAATATAAGCCAAGCGTGGTGGCACACACTTATAATCCCAGTACTTGGGAGGCTGAGACAGGAGAATCACAGGTTCAAAGCCAGCTTCAGCAACATAGTGAGGCCCTCTGTGACTTAGTGAGACCCTGTTTCCAAATAAAATATTTTAAAAAATAGGTCTGGGGATATAGCCTGGAGGTAGACTGCCCCTAGGTTCCATTCCTAGTACAATAATAATAATAATAAAATAGAAAATATGTGGACTGTGGTGGCAAATACCTGTAATCCCAGTACTTGAGAAGTTGAGACAATAGGATCTCAGGTTCAAGGCCAACCTCAGCAACTTAGCAACTTAGCAAGACCCTGTTTCAAAATAAAAAGTAAAAAGGATTGGAGGTATGTCTCAGAGGTAGCCCACCCCTGGGGTTCACTCCCCAGTGCCACAAAAATAAATACATAAATAAATAGGTAAACTGCCACCTCCTGACTGGGCAGACCCTCAGTTCTCCCGTCTGTCTGTCTGTCTGTCTGTCTTCCGACCCCATCCCCAGCACCCCTGCCGCCATCAGGACAGAGGGTCTGGTCCACCTGCTCCATCCCTGGGTTCTGTGTCCACTCAAGACCCAGTGACCTAAAGCTGCCTGTAATTTCAAGTGAAATTGAAAATCCCATTTGAATTGTAAATCCGGGCCAGCCTTGCTTGCCTTGGGTTCTTGCTTCACGGGTGAGGGGCTTGTCCCCGTGGAGAAGAGGTTGCCGGGCGCGGGTGGGGGGAGGAGGAGCGGAGGCGGAGGTGAGCTGCACACACGCGCAGAGATGCTTCTCGGAGTTCCCATCGCTATGGCAACTGGTGCCCGCCCCGGGGAGCCCCGGGGAGCAAGAACAGGGGGATGCGGGCGACTGTGCGGGCCCCAGCTCCCCGGTGCACGCGCGTGCGCGCTCCTCGCCCTCAGGCGCGCGCTGGTGAGGAGCTCTCCATGCCGAGAGCTTGCGTGCGCCTCTGGCTCTGACGCTGTCCCCCTTGAACGCATGCTTCCGTGGTCCTGTCCTAGGTGTGAGCGGTGGTCAGGTGTGACTTCCACCCAGGACCAAGCTCCACCAAGCGGAAAGCTCCTCTTCCCAGAGGCCACCGCTCCCTTCGGAAGGCCTTGGAGAAGTGGGAAGCCCCGGGCACCCTCAGAAGTCTCTAGGGAGCCGGGCGTGGTGGCGCACGCTTGTAATCCCAGCATTTGGGAGGCTGAGACCGGAGGATCCGGGTTCGTGGCCAGCCTCAGCTACCTAGTGAGGCCCTCCGCAACTTAGTGAGACTCGGTTTCAAAATAAAGAATAAAAAAATAGGGCTGGGGGTGTAGCTCGGAGGTAGAATGCCCCTGGGTTCCATCCCCAGTACCGCAAAAAATATAACTAATTAATTAAAAATAAGATTTAAAAACAATAAAATAAAAAAGGGCTAGGGGTGTAGCTCGGAGGTAGAATGTCCCTGGGTTCCATTCCCAGTACCGAAAAAAATATATAAATAAATAAATAAATAAAATAGGGCTGGGGGTGTAGCTCCGAGGTAGAATGCCCCTGGGTTCAATTCCCAGTAAAAGACACACACACACACACACACACACACACACACACACACACACACACACACACATCTCTAGAATCTTCCAGGTCAGCTGAATGTCACTGAGAGACCAAAAGGCGCAGTCCACCTGGCCGGCAGGGTGTGCACCGCACAGCACCACGAGGGTGGCCCCCTCTGCACGGGGAACTGCAGGGCCCGGCAGAAGGAGGCCACCAAATTGTGGCCTGTTGAACAGCCAAATTGCCAAGAAACACGTGGTAAGGACAGAAGTGTGACAGGTTCCTCTGGGGCCCTTTGGGAGCTGCAGCCCTGGTTTACGCAGCAAGGAGGGTATGTGTCAGGCAGAGACCGGAACCGCCCGTGTCACGTGGACTCTCTTGGGTCACACCTCCGGCCCAAGGGACTTATCTCTGCTAGGCACATGGGGACAGGAGCGGGGCTGTCTCTGAAGGTTGTCACCTGGGGGGGGGGGCTCTGAGGAGTGGGCACTCGTGTGTCCTGACACAAGGGAGGTGCAGGACTGCCCCCTAGCCTAAAGTTGTTCCGTATCAGAGGTCCCGAGAGCTTTCTGCAAGACCAAGAGCAGGTGTCACCGGGGCCTAGGGGGAGCGCAGGACCCCAGCCCCTGCCCCGATTCACGGCACGATGGCGCTGCCCCCTGGTCCTCTGCAACACAGCTTCCGCCCTGCCTGGGCATTGTGGAGACTTGGTTATAACTGCACGATTCTGCTGTGGTGAGCCTGGGTGGGGTGGGCCACCCAGGGCAAGGACTGTAGCACCCAGCACAGGCCCCCCACCCCCCGACTCTCCAGGGCCACGGCAGTGCGAGCCGCCCCACGTGAGCCGAGTTCCCGGAGCCCCCAAGCCTGCCTCCCCTGCGCTGAGCTGTAGAATGGGGATGACAGTGCTGGCCCTCCAGGGACACGTGAGGAAACTGAGGCAGGGACTTAAACGAGCGGCGTCCCACCCCCTGTAGGCAGAAGCCCTGCGCCCTTGAGCCTTCCAAATCAGGGCCTCTGAGGCAGCCCATCAGCATTTCTAAAGCTGGGGAGGTGTGTGGGGGGTGTGTGTGTGTGTGTGTGTGGTACTGAGGATTGAACCCAGAGGCATTCTACCTTTGAGCTACACCCCCAGCCCGATTTTATTTATTTTAGAAACAGGGTCTCGTTAGGTTGATGAGAGTCGCTACTTGCTGAGGCTGGCCTCGAACCTGTGATCTTCCTGTCTCAGCCTCCAAGTACTGGGATTACGAGTGTGCGCCACCACGCCTGGCTTTGGTTTATGTTCTTTTGTTGTTGTTTTGTGTGTATGTGTGTGTTACTAAGGATTGAACTCCAAGCTACACCTCCAGCCCAGCTGAGGGTTTTTTTTGTTTTTTTGTTTTTTTTTTTTTAATGCAAAACTAAAGCCAGGTGTGGTAGTGCACCTTTTTTAATCCTAGTACTTGGGAGGCTGAGATAGACAGGAGGATCTCAAATTCGCAGCCAGCTTTAGCTACTTAGTGAGGCCCTCCACAATTTAGTGAGACCCTGTTTCAAAATAAAGCATAAAAAAATTGGGCTGGGGGGTGTAGCTCAGTGGTAGAATGTCCCTGGGTTCAATCCCTAGTTCGACAAAAAAATAAAAAAATAAAAAATAAATAAATAAATAAAATAAAAATCCAAACTCAGATGGGTGTGGTGTCTCACACCTATAATCCCAGTTCTTGGGAAGCTGAGACAGGAGGACCACAGGTTCAAGGCCAACCTGGCCAACTTAGCAAGACACTCTTTCATACTTGGGAGGCTGAGACAGGAGGATCCGAGTTTGCAGCCAGCCTCAGCTACTTAATGAGGCTCTCCGCAACTTAGTGAGACCGTTTCAAAATAAGGAATAATAATTTTTAAAAAAGAACCGGGGAGCCGGGCGTGGTGGCACACACTTGTAATCCCAGCATTCGGGAGGCTGAGACCGGAGGATCCGGGTTCGCGGCCAGCCTCAGCTACCTAGTGAGGCACTCCGCAACTTAGTAAGACTCAGTTTCAAAATAAAGAATAAAAAATAGGGCTGGGGGTATAGCTCGGAGGTAGAATGCCCCTGAGTTCAATCCCCTGTATCACACAAAAAGTAAAAAAATAAAATAAAATAGGACGGGGGTTAGAGCTCAGAGGTAGAATGTCCCTGGGTTCAATCCCTACTACAAAAAAAAAAAGCCATGGGGTGAAAGAGCCTGGACAGGAATAGACAGGCAGAAAGCAGGACTGGACAAGGTCAGCGGGCCACCTTCCCCTCCCCCACCTTGGGGTCTGGGTCCCCTGGGGCTCACCCGCATCCTCCGTGCCTACCGGCATGGCTGGTGTGGGGTGCTCGTGCCCCACCTGCCTCTTCCTCTCCCTGGAGGCCTTCCCTGGGGGACACTGCTCAGGGAGCCCCGAGGCGGGGCCGGACTGGTGAGCTGGGAAGAGAGGAGCCCGGCTCAGCCCGTCCCTCCGGCTCAGCCTGTCCCCCGGGAGGTCACACCGCACATGCCTCAGCCCCTACGCTGGAAGCGGGTACGCCCTGGGGCAGGCCCGGGGCAAGGTGGAAGGGCAGGGCCCTTGTTCAGAAAGCTTTGAGGAGCTGCAGACAGTGAGGGGCCACAGGAGGGAGGGAGGGAGGGTTAGGGGGTCCTGCTCAGCCAAGGCCACGTGGGAGCCCCTCTCAGCCTCTCTCTCTCTCTTTCTCCTTTTGTTTCTTTCTCTTTCTTTTTCTTTTCTTTCCTTCTTTCTTTCTCTCTCTTTCCCTTTCTTTATTTCTCCCTTTCTTCTTTCTTTCTCTTTTCTTCCTTCCTTTTCCTTTTCCCTTTCTTTCCTTTCTTCCTTCCTTTTCTTTCTTTTCTCTCTCTCTCCCTTCCTTCCTTCCTTCCTTCCTTTCTTTCTTCTCTTGGTACTAGGGATTGAACAGGATCTCACTAAGTTCCTGAGGCTGGCACTGAACCTGCGACCCTCCTGTCTCAGCCTCCCAAGCGCTGGGGTGACCGTGTGCACCACCACGCCCAATTCTTGCTGCATCTTGCTGCAGCCCCGGCCCTCCGCTCTTGCCCAAACGACAGCCCGTCCATTCTCACCCACCTGCAGCGCCCACACTTAGTCCTGCACCTGGAACCGGAGCCCTGAGCCTCTTCCCCTTCCCAGCCCAGCTGGGCTCTCCTGGATCCATTCTGTCCTGCAGAGCACCCTCCCCTTCCCTCAGCAGGGTGGCCACCTCCGGCCCTGTGCCTGCCCTACAACAATTCCCAACAGAGCCGACTGGGTGCTTTGGCACTGGGCACGCCCTACGGGGACAGACCCCCGTTTGGGCCTCAGAACTAAAAGCCTGAGGTTCACCAGCTCCTGTGAGGCCCCAGGTCCCAGCCCCGGAAGCCCCAGGTATCCCCAGCAGACCTTGGGCGGGAGCTGGTCGATTCAGTTACCTTGTTCCTAGCCTGGTTCCTCCAAGGCTGAGGCTCCCAGGGCCTGCACCTGAGGGTGGGGGTGGAGTGGGCCCTCTCCATCTACCTCTTCAGTGTTTTAGGGGGAAGGAGGAGGAGGCTGGCCTCCAGAGGCTGCCAGGCCAGGGCTCCCTGGGAAGGTGGCCACCCAGCCAGCCATCCCCCAAGACTTCTGACCTCAGGCCGGGGATGGCACAGCAGGCTCCTCCTTCCCTCTCTCCATCCCCACCCAGGGTGGGTTTCTGCCGTGGGGTCTTGGGCCAGCACCCCTGGCCTGCCAGGGATCTGTAAGCACACCTTATATGGTGAGGACCAGATAGAAAGGGGCCAGTAGGCAGGGCATGGAGGTGCATGCCTGTAATCCCAGTACTTGGGAGGCTGAAACAGCAGGATTGCAGGTTTGAGACCAGTCTCAGCAACTTAGCAAGACTCTAGGCAACCTAATAAGATCCTGTTTCCAAGCCGGGCGTGGTGGCGCATGCTTGTAATCCCAGCATTCGGGAGGCTGAGACCGGAGGATCCGGGTTCGCAGCCAGCCTCAGCTACCTAGTGAGGCATTCTGCAACTTAGTGAGCCCCTGTTTCAAAATAAAGAATAAAAAATAGGGCTGAGGGTATAGCTCAGAGGTAGAATGCCCCTGAGTTCAATCCCCAGTAACACACACACACACACACACACACACACACACA
>PVLC010050251.1:0-10170 GCA_004027655.1 Graphiurus murinus | reverse complement strand
TTCTGAAATATTTTCTCAATCTTATTTTCAAAATTTTCTGTTGTTTTGGAAAAAACATGGCTTTTATTTTTGGTGTCTGCTTGTTTTGGTAGGTTTTTCTTCTCACTTTGAAGCTCTAAAAAACGCAAAAACTCATGATCTTATACTGTCCATGTTTCAAAATAGACTATTTTAACAACTAATGAGGAGGCAGGGAACAGAGCTTATGAGAAGGCTCTTGCCTAGTATACCCTGGATTTGGACCCCAGGATGGCCACAAAGCAAGACAACTAATTAGGAAACTATTCCAATTAATGTAAAGTAGTTTGACCATACAACTCTAGTGGAGCATACCAAAAACAAACAAGCAAATAAAAACCCTCCAAAATATTTTTAAACTTCTTTCAGTAATCATATTGTTTATAGAAATGGATATTACTGTTATAAGACTTTAAAGTATGGAATTTGATATAAAACAAATAACTAATTATGTAAAATTCATATTTTATCTACAGTATTGTTGAAATCAGGATTTTCAGCCTGGGAGAAAGGACAAGATAGACGAGATGAAGTAAAAGATCTGTTCTGGATTTGAATTGAAGGTATCATTTTAACTTTGTCATAGTTATCCTAAAAGAAAAAAACAAAACTACCTAATCCCTATCTACTGAAAAAGCACAGCAATAACGACCAACTCACTAGTATTAAGTATCTCTCTTCCAGGTAGATTATGGTCTTATGATAATGTTTTCCATTAAAAGCAGCCAGGATTCCTTAGAGCAACATCTGATTCCTGTAGGACAAGTTGTCATACAGACAACGAGGAAGACTAGGAATGACTAGTAATATCATGTCAAAGGACTCAGGAGTCCACTTTTAAAGTTCTCGTAAGCCAGGTGTGGTGGCACATGCTTGTAATCCCAGTACTTGGGAGGCTTAGACCGGAGGATCTAGGTTTGTGGCCAGCCTCAGCTACTTAGTGAGGCTCTCCACAATTTAGTGGGACCCTGTTTCAAAATAAAAAATAGGACTGAAGGTGTAGCTCAGAGGTAGAATGTCCCTGGGTTCCATCCTCAGTACCACAAAAAAAAAAAAAAAAAAAAAAATTTCTTGTAGCCAAAGATGGCACAGCTGAACATCAAAAAGGAAAATAAGCAGAGTGGATTGAGACATGTTAAATATTTTTAAAATCACGAGCTCATAAGCATATCAAAGAAATGTAATTGGCCATTAGGCTTTAGAGAACACTGGGGAACTAACTCATTATTTTGAAGAAATGGTAATTATAAAGTAAGAATTGAGTAGTTGGTAGGGGAAATTTCTCCATGTGAAAGTATTTTACCTAATAAAAATCAGAATTACAAGATTAAGATAGGGCAGTATTATAAAAGGAACTAGATATTGAGTATAAGCTACCGCTAACCTCATTCGAAAAAAAGACACAAGGAAACACTGTGTCTCTACACGACCAATGAAATAGTCTTGCCATAAAAATAAACCGAAATCTAGTTAGTCTCCATTTCCATCTATCACTGTAAGAGAAATACAGAGGACAGAGGAGTATGTTAAACTTGGCACCATCAGTTTTTCCTGGGTTAGCAGTGAAAGGGCCAAGTCTCAGGAAACTGCATAGTCCTGAAAAAAAACAGTAGAGTTATCATCTATCAAGAAAAGTCATCAGTGAAATCCAGAATAAGGGAGAATTCATTAGCGGGGTGGGAAGAAAAACCTTGATTTAATGTACTTCTTTTGCTTTCAGCCCAAGCTTCACCCCAGAAGTTATATCCTGGTCTCTCTAGCATAGGTTCCCAAGTAGGCGATACCTCCACACCCCAGCGATGCTGGAAAGAAATATAGACACATAAGAGAATGCAAATTTGTGACTCCATCTTTCTGTTTATTCACTTAGAGAAGGCAGATGTCCAGGGGAATGCTGGTATATATGTGTGTGTATATATATATATATATATATATATATATATATTTTTTTTTTTTTTTTCTTCCTGAAATGGGCACGGCAAGCCAAATAAATTTGGGAATCTATGCTAGAGTTTTGCTCCAGGCTGTCTTCCTCCACAGGTGGCCCCATAAAATCACTATTTTGTGACCATGCCTCCATCTACTCTTCTTTTTAATTTTAAAATTTGTGGTCAAATATACATAAGGTAAAATTTAACTTTTTAACCATTTTTAGTTTTACAGTTAGGTGGCATTATGCGTGTGCACACTGCGTGTGAGCATTACCACCATCCGTATCTGGAACTTTTCTCTATTCCCAACTGAAAGTTACCTGTTAAACACCAACTCCCTGTCGCCCTCTGCCTTCAGCCCCTGGCAACCACCATTTCACTTTCTGTCTCTATGAATTTGTCTACCCTAGGTGCTTCATATAAGTGGAATCATATAAGACTTGTCTTTTTGTGGCTGGTTCATTTCACTTTGCATAATATTTTCAAGGTTGTAGCAGACTGCAGTATTTCTTTCCTTCTTAAGGCTGAATAATATTCCACTGTGTATGTGTGTGTGTGTGTGTGTGTGTGTGTGTGTGTGTGTGTACCCATCCCACATTTTCTTTATCCATTTGCCATCAATGGACATGTGATGCTATTGTGGGGATTTAGTAGTCAGTGCTGTGTTTCTTGCTCCTAGTGCAGTACTGACATAATCTGCCAATATCTGTTTCTGCTTCATTGTCAGTTTTTATCTGTGTCTCACACTTCATTGATTATGCATGAAATAGGATGCAAAAAAAAAAAAAAAAGACTTTTCTCTTTGTGGATTTTGAATTTAGATCTCAGACTTGAGAAAAACAGGTATTAAGTACCCCTCTGTCCGAAAGCAAGTTATTTGGTTATCACTGCAGAACTTGCAAAGAAAATGATCTAACATGAATTCTGACATAATTATTACCTTATATTACCTCCAAAGGACGAATCAAGGATTCACTGACAGATCAAGAGGGAGTGAGAGTACTGGGACACCCCCATCTGCAGAGGAGATGAGAACTCAGAGTCCAAAGCTAAGAGATTGTTGAACAGCTCCAACAGCATAGAGAAGGGAGGGAGCCAGGTTTCTCCTGGGTAAGAGCAACATGTTTCCTCTGGGACACATGGGAGACTCTTGAGTTATCCTGGATCAGGAGCCACTGGAAGCCAGGGACTGACTGGGAATCACCAAGTGATGTGCGGATATCACTTTGAATCACATTATAATATAGAATTGCAATGTACCAATAAAAGTATTTTAAAAAGTGGCCACCAGAGAAGGCATTGTCCGTAACAGGGAACTGTAGCGGGAGATCTTCCAGTGGGGTTCTGCAACCCTGGAGGAGCCAGAGGCAGAGGCAGTGGGAAGGATGGGTACAAGATCAAGGTCAGGAGGAATAAGGAAGGAACCAGCACAAACCTTCGTCCTGTCAATCTCAAAGCCTGACTCAGATCACAGCATACAAGGAAGGGGAAGTTTTAAACTGAATAAAACATTTAAGCTTTGGGATTTGGCATTATAGTTTTCAAATATATAGAAAATTTCAGAAATTTGCCTTCTATTTCCCCCATTGCCACAGAAGGAAGATTATCGAGATCCTTTTTCCCAGGAGATGGGGAGAAACACGCTTCTGACCCAGGTCAGTTACATACATTAGTATTATAATTTATTCACAGGCTTTTGTTTATGTCCTGCTATCTATATCTGTGTGTCAAGAGTGCACTGTGATATACATTGTAAAGTTATATTTTAATATCTGCTAATTTAAAGATAGTTTCCATTTGATGTGAGTCTACTGTGATCTGATATTATCATATCCAAACCTCACAACAAACACACAATGTTACTGTTTTCCCTATTTTATACCTGAGGGTAAAGGTACTTTGGACTCAGATCCTAAAATTGCACCCTTGATGTTGGACCAAGCCCAACTTGACAAGTCCTATCTTTTGTCAAAAACTTCATAGGTATTCTTGCCTGTTCATTTCTCCCTATAGATTTAGAATAATTTTGCCAGTTTGTTTTTGTTGAGTGAATAATGTACCTGCTTGTCAAGTCTATTCTTTTCCCAGATTCCCTCTACCAGAGGAGCTGCCTCTTTTAAGGGATACTTACATGCTTTTTCTTTTTTTTACATTAGTAACCACTCCAGATTGGCATATCTTTAAATATTATTAAAAATACTTTGCATATTTTTCTTGGGTCTCTCCACTGGTTCCTTCCTATTTGGGTCATTTCCTCATAATATTTACTCTCCAAAGAATATCATATTTTTCCCCTCATTTTTTTGCACTACTCATATTGTTTTCTCCACATTTGGAATTGACCACTCTCTTCTCCCACTTCCACTTCTTCAAATCCTCTCTTTCCTTAAAGTCCAATTCAAGTTTCAGACACTCCACAACATGCCAGTCAATGGGAGCCGTCCATGAGTCTGAAGTTACTGTGTGCTGCTTTAGAGTGTTAGGAACCTTCCTGTTCTTTGATGTTGGCCATAAAAAATACAGCTCTAGTCAGGTGTGTTGGTGCCCTCTTGTAATCCCAGTACCTGGGAGTCTGAGACAAGAGGATTGCAGGTTTGAGACCAGCCTCAGAAACTTAACGAGGTCCTCAGCAAATAGAGAGGACCTGTTTCCAAACAAAACTAACTTAAAAGGGCTGGGGGTGTGGCGTGAAGGTAGAATGCTCCTGGGTTCTATCCTCGGTACCAAAAAAAAAAAAAAAAAAAAAAAAAAAAAAAAAAAAAAAAGAAAAGAAAAAAAAAAGAAAGAAAGAGAAAGAAGAAAGAAAGTACAATCCTATGTCAAGGTTAGAGGTTGTAGAGGGAGAGCAAACCTGTTCCACGAAGTGTTTGAGGAGAGGCAGGATGGACACACCAACTTGTGCAACCGGCTTGATCAGCCAGCTGCTATTCAAATGATCAATGATAAAGGATGCTACCCATCTGAGTCAGATTCCAGCCAGCATCTCTCTCTAGGGGTACTTGACTCAAGGGTGGAGGTGCTCGGGCTCTCAGGCATCCAGAAAGTAAATGTTACGTGCCTTTTCTATGCCAGAAGTGAGATAGGGAGGACAATCACTGGGGCATCACAGGGTTTCTAAGTTGAGTGAGGGGAAAAGAAAAGTGTCAGAAGTTCATGATTGTTGTCATGAACTCAAAGCCCAAGGAGGTCTTTCTGAGTCAATGAGAGAGAGAGAGAGGCTCTTAACTGGGGGTGAAATGCCTCCCATGAGATATTTGGCAATGTCTGGAGACCCTTCCCTTCCCTTCTCTTTTTGTGGTACTGGAAACTGAACCCAGGGGCATTCTACCTCTGAGCTACATCCCCCACATTTTTTTTACTTCTTGTTTTGTGAAACAGGGTCCTGCTAGGTTGCTGAGAGTCTCATTACATTGCTGAAGCTGTCTTGGAACCTATGACCCTCCTGTCTCAGCCTCCCAAGTACTGGGATTACAGGTGTGTACCATCACACCCAACCGGAGATACTATTGATTGTCACAGCTGGGGGCAGGATACTGCTATTGACATCTAGTGGATAGAGACTAGGGATACTGCTAAACATCCTCCAATGCACAAAACAGGATCCACAACAAAGAGTCATCTGGTCCCAAACTTCAGGAGTGTGCTGAGTTTGAGAAACCCTGCTTTAGTGGGAGGACAGAGAGGCTGAAGGCATCAGGCTTCTCACTGACTGGGCTGGGTTTCAAGGCTGGGATCCAGTATTAATAGGAACAGGAATAAACAGAGCAAAACAAACAAAACAAAACCAAAACCTAGGAACTAGAGCAAAGGGTCAATTGATATATAGCCTACAAGCACTGGTAGAAGGGAGGTTGTGTCTCCATGCTAATGTCATCTCACTCAGCTGTCAGGGTAGCTTGGCCATAGCAGACTATTCCCGGAGCCCTCTCAGAATGCCTGTCACAGAATTGGAGTGAACCTGTGGGTCCCAGTTACCATTGGCTGAGTGAGGGAGGGCAATTGGACTGCAAATGACCTCCCCGTAGTGCCTACACAATTTAAGGAAGGGAACAGTGCTCATGCATATTTATACCCCCCTTTATGTTTAACTCAGTGTCCTATAGTTGTTCAATTAGTGTGTATTAATTGACCAGCTGATTGATGATTTCCTTAATTGGCCTTGCTACTCACATCCATCTCTGCTCAGCCCAGCCAGGACAAGTTGGATGTGTTCCAATGTATGGAGGAATTAAATTTTCCAGGGAGGACCAGGGCAATCATATCACTGCCAGATTTGGACTCAGCTCTGAATTTAAATAGAAATAAAGCAAACACACTCCAACACTGTAGGGAGCAAGTGGCATAATCTGCTTGCTGATGGTTGGGCCCCCGTGAGAAATGAAAGTGATAGGCAGTAACTTCAGTGATGAATTACAGGACAGCTTCATTGAGCTCATCCTGCAGAGACAAAGCATCCCAGTGGCCTCTGGAGAAATTAATGCACCTTAATTTGAATTAGTGGATAATTTCGGGTCAGCTATTTTACGTATCTAGCCAACGCTTCTTCCCTGCCTATGCTATCTCTTCCCCTCTACTTGGATCTAGCCCTGGAAGCTAAATATTGAAGCTAAATCCTCTGGAAGTTGAATATTAAAGTAGAAATAGTGGACATGGGTCTCATCCTCACCCTTCAACTAATCCCTGACCTTGCTCCTTTTAGACTAAGCCTTGATTTCTGCTCCTTTTCAAAATTGCCATTAGTTTATGGAGGAAGTTATTATCTCCTCCCAGGGCAGTTACGTGATAATGAAGGGAAGCCAGAAAGACTTTACGCCCAAAGCAAATTATTCTTTAGTGGTAAGAGTTTGGGTACTAAAAGGCAACTCAGGATAGGGAACGCCTCTGAATACTGCCTAAACATCACACCATATCTAGGAATAAATAGTGGTGCCATTGCTTGACGGTATGAAACCTCTTTGTCCCTGCTCCTCCTTTCCTGATGATACTTGCTTCCCATTTACCAATCTATACGGGGGAGGAGGTCATAAAACTCAGCATCCCAGGGTAGAATCTTTTCTTAGTAGCTATCACAGATGCACACGTGGTGACTGAACTCCTGAAGCAGAAGCTCTGGTGGCACTGAATTGGCCCCAGTGGTATGGGGACCAAGGTGTTCTAATGCTGTTGCTCCTTATTGCTGTGGCGGCTTCTTTTATAACATTATTGGAAAGACATGGAGGCAACCTAGCATTGAGATAGAAAGTAGCTAGGCTCATTTTCTAAGCTCAAATCAAGACTTCAGGCAACCTCTAGCATCTTAGTGAAACCTGCGTTTCCTAGACAGGAGGATAAATTTTCAGTGGAGTTATGACCACCTTAATTGGAACTCTGTTCTGTGAGGTGGAAATAAAGGCAGAGAGCATGTTCTCATTCTGGAATAAATGGGAAAAAGTCTATGGTTGTTTTGGAACACTTGGCTTGACCTAAAATGATCAATTATTTAGGTATATCAGTCTTGAAAAAACAGCCAAAGGTGTACAGAAATTCTGCTTACACAATAGAATTAAAGTAGGATTCACAGAGGGGCTGTTTTACCTGAATACTGTTAAAGCAAGACATTTCTAGACATGTTAAGAATAATAAGATATTGTAGTTGTTTCTGCAATACATAGCCAACATGGCTTGAAAAATGGTAAAGGTTTATTTCTTGTTCTGCTGTGTGTCTACTTGGGGTCTGCAGGTGCACTGCTCATCACAGTCATTTAGGAATCAGGCTCCAAAATTGCTTGCTGCTGTGCCAGGGATAAATAAACCCAGCAAAACACACTGGCTCTGAACGTGACACCTGTGCTCACCTTCCATCGGACAACACAAGTCACATAGCAGCGCCTGCTTTCAAGGGGGGCAGAAAAGTCATTCTTCCATGTCCCCAGAGAGTGGGAGGCAGAATATGTGTAATTAGCCTGAATAATTATCATGAGGCATGTGAAAAAGAAGAAAGGCATAAAAGCGCCTGACATGGCACAGTAAAAATTTCCATAGGAGGGACACTGAAAATGTGTGTTGGAGATTAGAAAGACTGCGTGTGCCATACAATTTGGAACTTATTCTGGAGGTGTCAGAAGTTTTTTGTTTTTTAAGAACGTTAAGCCAAGGAATGATGTATTATGTTTGCTTGAGGTAGTTGATAATTAGAGATTAAAATTCAATAAACCAGAACAACGGTCCCCATTGCTGTCATTTTGGAGAAATTTGCAGATAACTGATGGTTTCCTACTCAGGGCTCTTATGAAGAAAGAATGAGCCAGAGTTCATAATGGGGAAGCACAATTTGCTTTTCCTAATTTTGTATGGGGAAAGTAAAGTACTGGGCATCATGAAGTGGGTACTTGGCACTGCAGCACAATTGGACCTAGTGGCACAGTTGTAAACGCTGGCAACCCTGTCATGTCCAGTAACCAGAAGGGCTATTTCCAGGGTTAGCCAACCCTGAAACTCCACTCAGGAACTGCGTCAAAACCACCCAATTCCATCAGTCACAAAAAGTAAAAAATGGTATGCTGTCCGTAATATGAGGAAGCTAGGGAGAAAGTGGAACATAACAGGGACTTTAGACAAAGAAGGAGAAACCTTAGATGAGCAAAGAAGGTGACTTAACTGAAAGTGATGGGAGACAGAGGAAAACACCCTAATGCGCATGATACACTTTCACAAGAATATCAAAGTCAGTCACTAAACTGAACTTGAGAAGGGGGCGGGGGTGTGGGGCGGGAATCAGAGAAGGGTTAAAGGAGAGATGTGTGCATGTATGCCTTTATCAGCTTGTACTTAACAAAGATGTATTATTACAATGCACCAATTTAAAAAAAAGAAAGGTAAAAAAAACCCCACCCAGTTCCAAAGGACTCCAGGATGTACAGTTAGAGGCTTTTCACTTGAGAACCTTCCTCAATGCACCCACTGAACATAGAACCCCACAGCCTTACTGTATTGAGGTGTCAGAGGACAAAGAGGCAGAGCAACCAGAAGAGATGTGGTGTATTGATTTCCTGTGGCTGCTGTAACAAATTACCATAAGCTGAGCAGACAGAAACAATGGAAGTACATTCCCCGGCAGTCCTGAGGCTAGAAGTCTGAACCCATTCCTTACCTCTTCTAGCTTCCAGTGGCTCCAGGCATTACTGGCTTATGATTGCATCACACCAATCTCTACTTGCATGGTCACATTGCCTCCCCTTCTGTGTGTCTTCTCTTTTCCGTGGCTGTCCTAAAACTTCTTCTGATTCTCTTGTATGTGAGTGCATTTGGAGCATACTCAGGAAATCGAGGATAAATTTCTTCTCTCAAGATCCTTAACTTAAGCACATCTTTCAGTAACATAGGCTTCAGGGATTAGAATGTAGATATATTTTTTGAGGGCCACATTTGTTCTCCAACATGGGGGAAATTCTGGAGGGAAGGGCTCTTCAGAGGGGTTGAGCCCCCAAATATGCATTTAAAATATGTCCAATGCACAATTCGCACTATCTAAATTATGGAACCAGCCTGGGTGTTCATCAATAGATGAGTGGATTATTAAATTATGGCATTTACACACAATGGAATTCTACTCAGCCATAAAGGAGAACAAAATTATGCCATTTGCAGAAAAATGAATGGAACTAGGGAATGTCATACTAAGTCAGATTAGTCAGTCACAGAAGATGAAGGGTCATACATTTTCTCTTGTATGTGGGAGCTAGGGAAAAATTGGAATACAAGATGGACTCCAGATAAATAAGGAGAAACTCTAGTGGAGCTATGGAGGGAGTCTAGGTGAGGAAGGTTTCGGGGCTAGGGGCAGACATGATAGAGGAAACACTTCAATTGACCCTATCTATATACATATTTAAGATTATCAATGCCAATCTCAATACCATGTATGGGGAAGAGGAAGGAGTGGGATGGAATCCAGGGGGAAGCTCACTGAGTGCAGTGTGCAAATATGTCCCTATCACCCTGAACTTCATTATCATGTGTGATTATAACATGCCAATAAAAGTATATTAAAATAAATAAATAAAATGTCAAAGCTTTGGTTCACTGCCAAACTATACACATAAGGGTGAGAACCAAGGGAGCCTGATCAAAAGGCAGCAGCTGAAATCTGGAAAAGAATAAGTAGACATTTTAATGATTGAAAGAGAGGCAGATTGGAGTTAGAGCCTACACAAGTTAACGTCCTGCTAGAAAATTACACACA
>PVLC010050250.1:0-10062 GCA_004027655.1 Graphiurus murinus | reverse complement strand
TAATGTCTGATTTGAGATAAGAAAAAAAAAAGGAGAGAAAAGCTGAGCTAAAATTTTACTTTTGAAATAAGATCGGCACCTTTTAATGACTGTCTACTTTCTTTTCAGTGCCTTCTGTGTCCATAGTATGTATGTGACTAACGACAATACAGATATATCTTAATTATAGCCCTGCCTTCATTGGGCTCATGAGACACTGAAAGGAAATGCCAACTTCAAGAAAAATCACAGGAAAAAAAGTATGAGCATTTACTTATTATTGTAATTGTTATTATTATCATTATTGTTGTTGTTACTTTGGTACTGGAGATTGAACCCAGAGGCATTCTACCTCTGAGCTACACCTCCAGCTCTTTTTATTTTTTATTTTGAAATAGGGTATCACTACATTGCTTAGGAGTTCACTAAGTTGCTGAGGATGGCCTTGAACCTGTGATCCTTCTGTCTCATTCTCCCAAGTACTGGCATTACAGACGTGTACAACTGCACCCAACTGAGCATTTACTTATAATGAACAAAAAGAGAGTATCAATAATTTCAAATTACTCTTCTTCTCTCTCCTGTCCCCTCCTCTTCATTTTCCTTCCTTTTTCCTCCCTCCATCCCAATTCTCTCTGTCTCTTCTTACTACCCCCCAAAATCAACTGTGATGAGAAATTGAAACATTTAGAAAACCAAATATGGTAATAATTGATAAAAACACAAATTATAAACCCTTGAAAACTGGGTTTGTGTTTAGGAAAAATGAGAAGAAACATGGGGAAACTTGAAAATAATTTGTTCAAACTCATGCACTCAGTTATTTAAACTTCAAAAACATCCTAGCAAGGTCTTTTAGTTTTCAAACTCCCTGTAATTCAGCGGGGATTAACTTTGTCTGTCTTTAAATCACTTAAATGACATTCAGCAAAATAAAGCTTTACAAGATTTAGTTCAAGGGGAAATCCATTTTATTAGTAATTAGCATTAAATCACAGGGAATTGGATTCACATCTTGGGGAGTCTAATTGTGTTAGCTTTAAATTATGGGAAAAAGTACCTGAGAAAAACAAATTAAAGGAGGAAAGTTTACTTTGGCTCATGCCTTCAAGGTTTCAGCCCATGGTTGGCTGGCTCTATTGCTTTTAGCCTGTAGTGAGGCAGAAACATCATGGTGGAAGGCATGACAGAGGAAGGCTGTTCACCTGGTGGCAGCTGGGAAGCCTGTAGGGGGGCTAGAAGCAAAATGCAGTCCCCAAGGGCATGCCCCCCCCAAGCACCCCCTCCTTCCAACAAGATTCTACTTCCTACAGTTACTACTACCTCCCACTAATGCCATCACACATGAATCCCTTAATCATCTATGAGATCAAAGCTCTGATGATCCAATTACTTCCCAAAAGCCCCAGCTCTGAACGTGGCTGCACTGGGGGCTGAGCCTTCAACACATGAGTCTTTGGGGGACACATCATATTCAAACCGTAATACTAACCCTGGAAGGAGTTTTTTGATCCACTTTCAAATTTGAAACCACAAGATTAAAGTGTAATAAAAAAAACTTAGGGAAATGTCTGTTAATTTGTAAAAGATGTCTTTCTGAACATCTATTTGGAAGCAAACTCCAATATAGTCAAACTAGCTACATAATACTATTTAGAGAGATGCGTTTTGGACATATACACAAACTGCGAGCCTACAAGATAGAGATTCAGATGTCCTCCTCACCTGCCTCCCGTGTCCAAAGGGCTGTAGAGATGGGACTTCCAGAAAGTTATTGACACAGAGAACCAAGACTCATGACGAGTGAAGGGGAAAGAGCCTCGTGCTTTAGGTCTGACCTTTCAGGAGCAACACTTCTAAGACCTCCCAAATCCCTATAAAACCAGGGACAGTTTTTAATCTCGCACAGTATGACAGGTGGGGAAGGGCTCACCCTGAAGAACAGTGTAGGGAAAATATTTAGGGCTGTCAAAGAGGGGCCGTTAAGTGTGTTTGATATCACTGACAGTTTTCTTCCTTTTCAGACCTAGACTGGAGTCCTAGGTAGACGCTGCAGCATGCTTGGTAGTCCTAGCAAGGCGCTGTGAAGTAATCCCAACACGCCCCGTTTCCCTGCAGTGCTTTCAGCCTTCCTTCTCACCAATGAACAAGAAACAGTCTGAGGTGAGTGGGGCAGCACTTACCTGGGAATCTGCATTTCTTCACTGTGTAGGAGGTTCTGATTAATTTTTTAAATTACATTTATTTTTAACTGACATGTAAATTATAAAAATTGGACCCACTAGTGTGGTGCCATGAAATGTTTCCATACATGTATACATTGCTTGATAAAGTTATATCGGTCCCAAACATTTATCACTTCTTTATGGTGAAAACATTTAACATCTTTCCTTCTATCTTTTTGAGATGTATAACACACACTTGCTATCTATAGTGACCCTACTGTGCACCAGCACACCAGAACTTCTTCTCCTATTAATTGCAACTTAATAGCCATTGATCAACTTTTCCCCATCCCTCCCTCTCCTGCCTCTGGTAGCCACCATTCACTATAATTTCTATGAGAGCGACTTTTTTAGATTCCACATTAGAAGCAGATTGTACAGTACCTGTCTTTCTGTGCCTGGTTTCTTTCACATAACCTAATGATCTCCAGTTCTATTCATGTTATCACAAATGACAAGATTTCATTCTTTTCCTGTGACTGAATGGTATTCCATTGCTGCAATGAACATGGAAATGCAGAAGTCTCTTTGACATACTGATTTCATTTCCTTGAGATACATGGAATGAGATTGCTGGATATCACATGGTAATTCTTTTTTTAAACTTTTTTTGAGAATTCTCTATACCATTTTCCACAATAGCAGTACTAATTTACATCCCCAGTAGCAGTGTGCAAGAGTTCCCTTTTTTTCCAGCATTTGTTACCTTTTTTCTTTTTATATTATATTCTTAACTGGAGTGAGGTGATGTCTGATTGTGGTTTTCATTTGAATTTCTCTGATGATTAGTAAAATTGAACATTATTTCAATTACCTGTTGATCATGTGTATGTCTTCTTTTGAGAAATTTCTATTTATATATATTGCCCACCATTTAATCAGATTATCTTCATGGGTGTGTGGGGTTTTGGAATTCCATAGATACTGTGAATATTAACTACTCCTTACAGGTATAGCTTGCAAACATTTACCCCCATCCTGTAGGTTGTCTCTTCACTCTGATCATGTTTCCTTTGCTGTGCAAAATCTGCATTTTTAAAAACATATTTCCAGTCAGGCATGGTGGTGCACACATTTGTAATCCCAGTGCTTGGGAGGCTGAGACAGGAGAACCCCAGGTTGCAGGACAGCCTTAGCAGCATGGTGAGACTCTCAGCAACCTAGTGAGACCATGTTTCCAAACAAAAAATAAAAGAGGACTGGTGCTGTAGCTTGGAGGTGGAATGCCCCTGGGTTCAATCCCTTATACCACAAAAATTAATAAAAACACTTCCCAGGCTATTGATATACACAAGATACTTAAAAAACAAAGTCACTTTACAAATTCATGACTCTAGATTATGACAAGTCTTTTCAAGTTTACACTTAAATAACTTGGAGATGAAAATGTACCTTAGAGATGACTTAGTACAATTTCTGTATTTACTGTGGGATTTCTGACCAGAAGAGGACATGAGATTCAAGAAGAATGACACATGTGGAGAAGGAAGCTTGACCACACAGTCATTGACTTCCTACCCCACCAGTGGGCCACACTCACAGAAAATGTCCATGGAACCTGTTGGTCAAGATAAATAATAATAAAGAGAAGAGGTTAGGAGCAGAGGGCTGCTGAACAGCATAACGCAAGAGCACTGGGTTGAATCACCACAGCAGATTCAAGCTGGCTCTGACACTTTCTGGAATCAAAACTCCCACAGCTGTGGCCTCAGGGACTCTCAGTCTGAGCAATGAAGGAAGCCTTTGGATTTTACTTTCTCCAGTGCTTCTGCTCTCCAGCTCTGTGTTTCCTGAAAATCTGGGCTCTTTCTTCTTCTTGTTTCACTCCAAGCGGAATACATAGTATGTGGGGGAGGAGGGTCACATGATTTAACTCGACAATAACTCATGTACAGAAAAAGTAAGATTTATTTATTTGGCCCATAACTAATACAATCTTCTTCATAAGCTCCCCAAATCACTGGCTAGCAGTTAAAAAGGAGGAAGATGTCCAATCTGGTTTAAAGCTTAGTCCAACCTGATATTATATCGTTGTCTCTAGTAGATCAAATCATTCTGTCTCTTATATAGACTTCTCCTCTCCTGCCTCTCTCCCTAAGATAATGTAAGGGTGTGAGCAGAGAAGGGGAAATCATGGTTATTGAGTCAGCTGTCCTCTGGTCATGTCCTATCCCCTTGATTTCTGGACACATGGCTAGTCTAGGAGGCTGAGAGCTGCAGCTGTGGGGCTTGGGGGTCTGTCCTTTATCTGGGGCCCTGCTCCCAGCACCTCCGCTGCCCGACTCAGCCTCACCTTGGCTTTTCCAATCTGCAGCCAGTCAGCTGCTGGCCCAGCAGTCCGCTCTCAGTCATTCCTTCAGGGTCACCTTGCCCCAGCTCAGTAGACCACTAGCTGGCCCACCAGATCTCCATTCAACATCGAGGTTAATCACCGAAAACCAGGGTCTGCTTCTTCCTGTTCATATTGCAACATGCCATAGCTATTTACAATTATAATGCTATGACTTGTACTTACTCACACATTTTCACACTTATTTAAATGTAATGCCTTTCTATAAATATCTAGAGCTATATCCTCATTCTTCACCCCTAAACTTCAAGACCTTTAGCGTTTCTTCTCTCTATCCCTTGCCTGGTTTCCTTTCCCCAAAAAACATCAGCTCTGGCTTGTTCTGATCTGTGATATATCAGATATGTCTAAAGTCAATATAGAAATCAGTATTGTAAAGGAGTTTACTTCACTGTTCAATTTATCCTACCTAAAGGCACTTTCTTGTTTGAGAATTTTTAGTAAAAGCAATGAGTAATATTCATTCAGCAAAGATTATTGATCACTTGCCATGTTCTGAACACTGGGAATGATGGGGAATGTGACTCTTACAAAATAGGGAAGGGCTCTGATTTCACAGCGCTTATTTTGCTGTCTTTTCTCTAAATGGACAACTAAAATTGGCCCACCACGGAAATCATGGCGTAAATTTCTAGGACTGGCCAAAATTTCTTAGGGCAAATTTCTTTTAACTTGTCAATAATTGGAAAACATTGGTGAGTCTATTAAACCTTTTTACTTTTTATTTGGAGGAGAGTACTGAGGATTGAACTCAGGGGTATCTTATCTCCAGACTACACCCCCAGCCCTTTCTTATTTTGTCTTTTGAAATAGGATCTTGCTAAGGTGCCGCAGCTCATCTCAAACCTGCAATATTCCTGTCTCAGCTTCTCAAATACAGGTGTGTGCCACTGTACCTGGCAAACCTTTTTAGATTTGAGCACTATGCGAGGAGGTTTTGGGTTGTCAGCTATAGGCTATTCAATTAAGGATACCTTCAACAATAGGGAATAAATAATTTATATTTGGTAGTAGGGGTACTACCAATGTTGGTTAATTCAAGGGCATGATAATGTAGGGAGACCAATTATCCTGGTTATTTAAGAGCAGAGAGGTTTTCTGATATGGAGGACTTTTAATGTTAAAACTGGAAGAGTTTCAGGCAAGCTGGGATGACTGGTACCTTACTATACCACCAGCACAGTCCTTGGTTTTTCTCTTGGACTAGCATAAACAAACGAATAAACAAACAACAACAAACTACTGAAAGCAGGACTGGGAGTGAATGTCTATCTTATATTCCTTTACATGAGAAAGAAAAACCTTTCTAGAAACCATGTGCAAACCTCTCCTTTTACCTCATTGATGAAGGTTAGATCATAAGCCCATGTCTATAATGATAGCTCTCAGAGGGTATGAATTACCATGACTGGCCAAGATCAACTAATACTTATCCCTGGAGATTTGGAAGATTAGGAGACTGACTGTGTTAGTCAGGTCTATGTCACTGTGACAAAATATCTGAGATAATCAACTTACAAGAAAGAAAAGCTTATTTGGGCTCATATTTTTGGAGATTTCAGTTTGCAGTCAGTTGGCCTATTGTTTTGGGGCCTGTGGTGAGGTGATTTATGATGGAAAGAGTTCATGGTAGAGGAAACCACTTACCTCATGGTGGCCGGTGGGGGCCAGTGACTGCATGGCGTCCCAATATACACTTCAAGCACACCTTTTTTGATGTCTTAACTTTCCCTACTAGGCTCCACCTCTTAAAGGTTCCAAGACCTGCCAACAGCACCAAGCCAAGGATCAAGCCTTTAACACATGGGCCTCGGGGGCATATTCCAGGTTCAAACTATAGCCCACATGGAACATTTATTATACAATATGTGAAGACATTCTGATAACAGATTAATAGGAAAAAGGTAGAGAAACAAGCTTCTTTATAGCCAATGGCACTATTTGCAAAACATTAGAATAAGCTGAGTATAGTGGTGCATGCCTGTAATCTCAGTACTTGAGAGGCTGAGACAGGAGGGTGGCAGGTTCAAGGCCAGCCTCAACAACTTAGTGAGACTCAGCAACCTTCCAAGACCCTACTTCAAAACAAAAAATTAAAAGGGCTGGGGTTATAGCTCAGAGGTAGAATGCCCCTAGGTTCAATTCCTGGTAACACACACACACACACACACACACACACTACATTGGGATAGACTTTTGTTGCTGTTTATTTGTCATGTAGGTGATATGTTTGTAAGATTTGCGTGACTTAACCATTTTCACTGTTGCTCTTTTTTATTTTTATTTATATTTTTTTGGTACTAAGGATTAAAACCAGGGGTGTTCTATTCATGAGCTATACCCACAGCCTGATTTTGTTTTATTTTTTTATGTTGAAACAGAGTCTACTGAGTTACAAAGGCTGGCCTTGAACTTGTGAATCTCCTGTCTCAACCTCCAAAGTAGTGAGGATTACAGTCACTCTTGCTCTTTAAAAGTGTTTGGTGCTTTAAAGTCATGTAGTTATACTTATAAATTCCTAGGTATAATGACAAAGTCTAGGTTAAATTTCTTCCCTGTTGCTGTGCAAAATAGTAGAAACCTGGACAAAATTATCCCAAGACACCAGAAAACAATCCAAGGGAGACAACAAGTGGAGTCTGTTCATGAAAAACAAGTACTGTATCAGGGAAGACTGACAAGACTGTGAGCTCCGTACCAGAAGGTGTTCCTATCTTTTTTTTCCCCAACTCAAGTGGTGAAGACTATTATCCAGAACTGATGAAATTATTTGTCACAAGGGCAAAAACCTGTATCTCTTCCAGCTGGAGGTGACAAACGCCGTTTGGAGCAGGAATACAAGACTTGTTGCTTTACCTGACAATTCCTACAATTTCAGTTCAAGGCATATGGCAACCAGTTAGAAATTTAAATGTAAGATATTGGAAGTGAGAATCATAGAAGGGTTGAGATAAAACTCCCCACGAATTTGTGGATAATTGCTAGATGGGAAAGACCACGAAAAGCCCATCAAGAAGTGAGATCTGAAGGAGATTTAAGAATCTGCCATGCCTTTTCAAGCATTCCCCAACCCACACAGAGCTTGAGTGACAATTCTTCTCAAGTTGATCTACAGTTTGATGCAATCCCTATCAAAATATTAGCAGACATTTGTGTACATGTATGTGCATTTAAGTTGGAAAGCTGATTCTAAATGTATATGAAATGCAAAGAAATGCAAAGAATTTAATATAGTCAAAACATTTTTTTCTAAAAGAAGAAAAGAGCGGGAGGAATACAGTATTCACTTTTAAGATATGCTATAAAAATTAGTAATCAATACTGTATGGCAGTAGGGCATGGTGGCTCATGCTTGTAATCTCAGTTCTTGAAAATCTGAAACAAGAGGATCTCAGTTTTAAGAACAGCCTCAACAATATAGCAAGACTCAGCAACCTAGTGAGACCCTGTTTCAAAACAAAAAATGAGAAAAAGGGGAGGTGGTGGGCTGGATGTGTACCTAGAGGTAGAATGCTACTGGATTCAATACCCAGTATCACAAAACAAACAAACAAACAAACGACAACAACAACAACAAAACCCCTGTATGGTAATGGCGTAGGAATAGACATATAGATCAATAAAAGGCACAAATACATGATGAGTTTGTCAATATACTTCCATGGAGGAAAGGATCATTTTTTCCTTCAATAAATAGAACTAGAATAACTGCATATCTTTAAGGAGGACAATGAATACTTCTTCATGCCATAGACAAAAACTAATTCATAATAGATGAAGGGCCTAGCAAATGGGCTAAAGTTATAACTTTTAAAAGAAAACAAAGAAAAAAACTTTGAATTTGAATTTGGGGTTAGACAAAGATTTTTTTTTTGGATAAGACACAAAATGCATGAACTGGAAAAGAAAAATGTGATGCGTTGAAGTTTAAAATGTATGACTATAAAAAAAAACATGGTTAAGAAAATGAAATAAATCATAGACTGTGAGAGAATATTTGTAAAACATATATTTGAAAAAGAAATATAAGTAGAACTGTTACAACTAAATAAAAGACTAAAACCTCGATTATACAACAAGCAAAAGACTTAGATAATTCACAGTAGAAGCAATAAAATAAGCCAAAGGAAGCATAAGGAAAGATGCTCAATATCACTGGATATTTAAGGAAATGCAAATGAAAGCTATAATGAGATACCTTTACACACCCACTAGAACAGCAATAATAAAATATGAAAGCTACATGGTGGTTCCTCAAAACGTTAAACATAGAATTATCATATGATTTAGCAATTCTATTCCTACAGATACATCCAAAAATTAAAAACAGGAACTTCACCATATATTTATATACCACTACTCATACAGCATTATTCTCAGTAGCCAAAAGGTAGAAAAAAACCAAATGCCTATTAAGAGATAAATGGATAAACAAAATGTGGTATTTCCATACAATGGAATATTCTGGAGCCTTAAAAGGTATGGAATTCTGATACATACTATAACATGGATGAAGCTTTTTGTGCATATGTGTATGGTGCTGGGGATTGAGTTCAGGACCTAACATATGTAGAAATATGCTTTACTGTTAAGCCACATCTCAAACTGCAAACATGGATGAATTTTGATGACATTTGGTTAAATGAAGTAAGCCAGACACCAAAGGGTAAACACCATATAATTGTACTTATATGAGGTAAAAAATAGGCAAATAGTAAAATAGGCAGAAAGTAAAATCGTTTTTGCCAGGGGTTGAGGGGAGTTTACATTTTGGAAGATGGAAGTGTTATGTAAATGCATAGTGGTGGTGGTTACACAGGGTTGTGAATTCACTTAATACCACTGAATTATACGGTTAAAATGGCAAATTTTATGTTAACCATATTTACCACAATAAAAAAATGAAGTAAAAAAAAAATAGGTGAACAGCTAGATGCAGTGTCTTGAATCTGTCATCCCTGCACTTGGGAGGCTGAGACAGGAGGATTGCAGGTTTGAGACCAGATTCAGAAACTTAGTGAGATCCTGTTTCAAAATAAAAAATAAAAAGAGACAGAATGCCCCTGAGTTCAACCCCTAGTAACAATATATATAAATTACCAACCAAACTACTAATATTTATAATGGTGTGAATGAATCTCAAAAACCTTATCTGAGTGAAAGTAGTATATTGTATTATTTCATTTGCATAGCTACAAAAGCAAAACTCACTGACAGAAAGAAAAATCAGTGGTTGCTTGGTGCAGAAGGTGACCACAGGGATTAGTATCATTTTGTAATGATGGAATTAGTCTACAATGGTTGTAATGATGGGTTGAGGAACTAAAAATAGGTGTGTTAGGCCAAGCTTTCTACACATGAGCTTTTGGGTGACATTCTAGAGCCAAGCTTTAAGAATAGGTAAATTTTATGGAGTGTAAATTATACCTGTTTCAAACTGAAAATGATTCCCTGGCTTCCCACTGATTCTATTAGCCCTCCAAACTAGCATTAAGAGAGCCTATTTTT
>PVLC010050249.1:0-10173 GCA_004027655.1 Graphiurus murinus | reverse complement strand
TATCACTATGCCTGCCCTGACTGACTTTTAAAATATTAATTTCTGAGCTGGGCATGGTGGTACATGCTTGTAATCCCAGTACTTGAGAGGCTCAGACAGGAGTATCATGGGTTTATGGCCTGCCTCAGCTACGCAGTGAGGCCCTCCACAACTTAGTGAGACCCTGTTTTAAAATAAAGAAAAAATAGGGCTGAGAGTGTAACTCAAAGGTAGAATGCCTGAGTTCCATCCCCAGTACCAAAAAAAAAAAAAAAAAGAAAGATAAGCCATGTAGGAAGAAGATCAGTCTGTCTTGTTTACCATAGTACCTTCACTCAAGCAAAGTACTAAATATTTTTTAATGAATTAATTAAATTTTAAGGTCAGAAGAGGTGCATGCAGGAGTGAATAGGATGGTGTTGGAATCATGTATGGACTAGAGGGAGGGACGGAATGGGGTCTTCCACAGGAGCATGGGAAGATCACAGTTGTATGTTAGATGCAACCTGGCTACGAAGCATACATCATCGCCCATAAAAAATGGCTCTCTTCAGTATCCTTAGCTCAATACAACGTCTCTGAAATGGGCTCTAGGCTCCAGGCTCCTGTTTCACAGAACAGCTAGGGCTTATGTGTTAGTGTGGCTGACAAGAAGAGGTTTCACTGGATGGAAACAGAGGTGAAAACTGGCTCTTTATTCCCCTTGCCTAGCCTTTGCCAAGAATAACAAAAATACCTGAAGAGCTGAATATTCAAGCCAGGGTGTCTCATCAAAGCACCTCAGGGATACTGGGCTTGAATGCCTAGGGAGACATTTTACCAGACAGCAAAGAGGCTGGAGTATGTATAAGAGCTCAGAATTGGCTGAGTCTGAACAAGGTAGACAGTATGGGCAACCAATCTGCTCCAAACCCCAGAGCAGGGGGAGGGGTAACCTAAGAGATAAGCAGAAGTCCAGAACAGAGGTGAGGAAACGCTTCAGTTACAGCATCAAAGAAACGGATTCAAAGACAAGGGCTCCTGCCCTTCAATGCCCTAATGCCACTATGTCACACCCCACCCCAACCTGCACTAGGGACTGAACCCAGAGCATCCTGCTTGTCCAGCATGCGCTCTACAACTGAGCCATACCCCCAGCTAAGTCACCATCTATGATAGCAAAGAAAGGAAGGGCAGAACAAGTTTCTGAGGCATGCTTGCATGTGCACGTGCACACACACATATGGAGTTGCCTCTGGGAGGGTAAATAAATATTCATGAACAGTTCAGTGTGTGAAAAGCAAGGACAGAGGATGACAAATGGTGCCAATTAGAAAGAAAGGGCGGTATCTATTTTTAAAGTGGCTGAATAAATGGTAAAGAATTGCTTGCTAAAAATACTGTGCTTGACCCTCTCCCCAGTGGCACAGTCCCTCTCCTATGCTTGGAAACAACAGGCAAACTCCTCCCAGCATGGCAGGTCTGGTAGTGCCACAGTAGCCTTGTGTTTGCTTTGGGGGTTCACCCTGGGTTCCTGTCTACAGAAATAAGATTTTTTTTTCTTTTTTTTTTCTTTTTTTTGTGAGAGATATACTGGACCCAGGTCTACAAACTGGGACAGGCACTCATGCCTCAGAGGACACTCCTGTTCTCAATGATTCCCAAATGAGGCCCTGACGAGGAAGGAGCAAACTGAACAGAAGACTACACTAGAAAATTCAACTACAGAGGTGCCAGGACGCAGTGTGTAAGAAAGGAGGGAGGAAATCGCAGGGCCCAAACTCATAAAGGGAGCACTTGACGAGGGTCATCTCATCAGTGGTGAGCCACTGAAATCAAGTTTCTTATCTGCTGCCCACTTCTGATAGATAAATCCAGGACTTTCCTCCAGGGTTGGATGTGACCTATGGCGGCATAGTAATAAAGGTAATGTAAAGCTGATTATGACTCACAGACAAAGAAAACAACAGGAATCCAAACTGTATGTGGGCCAGGTGAAGCAAGGGCTGCAATTCTGGTTCTATTTCAAATGCCCTAAATCACACCCGAGCCTATTCTGGGAGAAGGCTCCTGCTCTTGTGCTCTTGCCCTCTCTCATACATGAGCTTAGCTCAACATTTATCACCATTTGGCATGGCACAGTGGTAAGAGTTTGGCTTTCAAGCCACATTGCCTGGTTCAAGTCTTGGCTCTAACCCAGGTTAGCTTAGGCAAGAACCTCTTTAAGCCTCAGTTTCTTCATGCATAAAATGGAATAAGTATACTTATTTCATAATAGTATTTACTTGGTCAAATTCAATGAGAAAATGTAGTAAAATTTTTAGTTTGCTGTTTGTTACACCATAGGTACTTTTATTTCTAAATATTCTTCACGTCTTGATCTTGACTCTAAACATTTTGAAAGCAGTAACTGTGCCAAATGCTTCTTTCTATCCTCTGAGAGTTGAAATTCAGTAAACACTGTCAAATGTGGTAGCTTCTCCAAGCCAGTGTCCATGGGCAACAAGCACAGCTGTCAGATGCATTTGTCCAGTTTACTGGCCCCTGTTAAGCTCATTGCTGCAACATTACTCCTCTCAACCTCAGTGAGGTATTCAAGGAAGGTGACATCTGCCCTCCCTAAGAGGAAAAGGTGAAAATCAACTGGAAAACAGACAGGCCTGGGCAGTATGTGTGGCTCCCCAGAGAGGCGCCCTATTGATTGTCAAGTGTCACTATTAATAACAACAACTGGCAAAGGTAGAACATGTTTCTTCCAAGATAATCACAGCCTTTCATAAGGACATCTCATCTCTCTCTCTCTCTCTCCATGGTCCCAAGAGGTATAGGTGAATATTCCCCACTTTCAGGTAAGGTCATAGAGAGGTCAAAGGGTTTGGTCAAGGTCACTGTACAGGTGAGATCCCGACCCTTGGGTCCCTCCATACCCCTGGATAGGATCTCTGTTGCCCGAGGGCTTCCTAGCATGGTCTTCTTGGGATGTCTGGTAGATAGTTTCCTTTTAGCAAAATACCCATGGAGGCAAGTGGCATCAGATACTATTCCAAAATGCATTCTTCTCAGTGGGAAGCTCTTAGCCATGACTACTTTGCTTAGTCCTCTCATTTCTGCTTGGCATCAAGAATCACACTTGCTCAGTAGTCCAGAGGCCACAGTGTCATAAGAATGGAAAGCAGGGTAAAGACAAGACCTTTGTTACTCCATGAGACATACAGGAGATGTGTGTTCAAGCAGATGCCTGTCCTGCAATCACCCATTTGACCTTAATGGATCTACCATGTTCCAAAAGAGCAGTCACCCATCTACAACAGAGAACCCTGCTCCCAAGGGGAACAGGAAGGCCTAGCAGAAACTGTGACTGTGAATAACAGTGATGTCCCAGCAGAGAGAGACAGTCTCTGTGAAGCACAAGCCTAGTTGGCATTCCTCCTCCCAGAGGCCAGAGATGAATCCTAACTGACCAGGACAAGAGCATCCTCTTCTACAGATAGCTCATGCAGACACTGCCCTGGTGCATACCCTGCCCACAGCACTGGGTGTTGGACAGATACTTGGGACATGATATTGGTGTGTGTCGTGCTGGAGGCTAAAACAGAAAGCTTCCTGTCACATTGGGCTATGTTGGAGAATTAGCAAAGGTGGCTAGAATGTTCCCCTGGCCCAGAAGACAGGTCTGGAAAACTTAGGCTAAGGAAGACAATGAATAATTCCTTTTCAGCTTTATATAACCAACAGAGTAAAGTATCTAGCTTGTCCTCTGGTCACTGGACAGAGCAGCAGCATTTCGAGAGAAAAAGTGCTCAAGGCACATAGGAGGTATGATCCAAGCTCAAATGTAACAGAAAGCTCCTTAGACACTGGACACCAAGGATTACATAATTCTAGGTAAGACTGACATTGTATCACTAACCCCCCTTCTCTCTCTCCTACATTTGTTTTTTTTTGTTTTTGTTTTTGTTTTTGCAGAACTGAGGATTGAACCTAGGGGCATTCTACCTCCAAGCTATACCCCCAGCCCTATTTTTTATTCTTTATTTTGAAACAGGGTCTCACTAAGTTGCTGAGGGCCTCACTAAGTAGCCGAGGCTGTTCTTGAACCTGCAATCCCCCTGTCTTAACCTCCCAAGTACTGGGATTACAGGTGTGTGCCACCACATCCAGCTCCCTGCATTCTTGAGGCCTCTAAATTCCAAAGAATAAGGGATGGCCCCCAAGTGAAACTACCATGCCTTCATCATCCCTCATACCCAGACAAGAGCAGAGAAGAAAATCTGAACATTTCTTGCTCTTGGGGGCCCAGACTAAGGTGGCAAAGTATCCTACTAAACTGAGCTGAAAAAGGCAGACATACTTCTTACAAGAAGGAAGGCTACACGGGTAGTGGGCGCATGCTTGTAATCCCAGGCTGAGAGAAGAGGAACACAGATTCACCGCCAGCCTCTGCAACTTAGGCCCTCTGCAACTTAGTGAGACCCTGTTTCAAAAAATTAAAAATAAAAAAAGGCTGGGGATGTAGCTCAGAGGTAGAATGTCCCTGAGTTCAATCCTCAGTGCTATAAAAAAATAGCAATAGGGCTGGGGTAGGCTTAGGGGTAGAATGCCCCTGGGTTCAGTTCCTAGTACCACAAAAAATAGATGAGGAAGGCTGTATCAGATAAAAGGGTATTAGATATTTCTCAGGTGAAACCTGAGGAGAAGCCAGCATGTTTGGCAAATTAAAGTCCTTTGTGCCTGACATGATAGCAGCAGCAGACACTATAGCCAGCTAGTGAGAACAAGGTAATGGCAGGACATAGCAGTATGGAAATGGGGAGAAGAGAAGCTGGCTCAGTTCTTCATATCTCTGCAATGGCCTGAGGGTGTGACATGGGCCTAAGACACTTCATTTCCCTCCCTTGAGGACAATGCCTGTTAAGTAGGTTCAATTTGGAGAGTACCAGAATTGAGAGACATCAGCAAAGGATTTTCTTCTCTTCTTTTCACCTCATTTTGAGATGCTCTGCTATACTGGTTTCCATCTAGGGATAAGTGACACCCCTTGATTCCCACTGACCTGCTTGGTTAACAATTCAACAGGAAAACACCTCCCACAGTAAAATGAAAGTAGACTTCCAGCCGGTTTCCTTCTGGCTGACTCCCATGTAAATGAGCTCCCTGCAGCCTGACTCACAGGAGCTCAAAATGGAAAAATGAAGAGGGGGAGAAAAAAAAAGTAGCATTTAAAGGTAAAGGTGAGACCTGTCAGATGAAACTCCTATGAGCCTACACTGGCATGCTGCCAAGGAACTGATATGGCCACCAGCCTTTAGAAGATAACTCAGTGGCACACTGCTTAACCCAGCAAGAACCTCAGATATCTAGTCCTCTTGCTTTTACAGAGGGGGAATTAAAGTGCCAGGGAAGCAAAATGATAACTTAATGTCAGTTAGCTGTAGACCAGAGACTATGTCCCATGTGTCCAGACTCCTGAACTCAGGACTAGACCAGAGTCATTCTCAGGGTCAGGTTTCCCTGCCCCACCCCCACCCCATGACCATGGCTAGACATCTGTGTCTTGGCGGGTTAAGAGGAAACGTGGGTTTTCTCCTTCAGTTGCTGGACTGAGCAGTGCAGCCTGTGGGTGAAGGCAAATCCCACATTCTCTTGCTCGCTGGATGATGTTCTGCACTAAAAGGCCCCCTGGCAAGACACCAGGGCACCCACTGTCCTGATGGACTTAGTGATTACTGTCTCTGCAGTTCCCCATAGCACTCTGGTCTTCTTCCTTGCTTCTTCCTGGATTGCAGGGCCCCCAAGAGCAGCAGCTGCCCTAGGTGACTGATTCAAACATTAAATAAGAACACATCCAAGCCAAGCATGGGGGGGGGGTATGCTTGTAATCTCAGTACTTGGGAGGCTGAGACGGGAGGATCGCAGGCTTGTGGCCAGCCTCAGCTACTTAGTGAGGCCCTCTACAACTTAGTGAGAAGCTGTTTCAAAATAAAGAATAAAAACTAGGGCTGGAGTGTAGCTCAGAGGTAGGATGCCCCTGGGTTTAATCCCCAGTTTCACAAAAACAACAACAACAAAAACGAAAAAAAAAACCCCAAAATCTAAACACATCCACCTTTTCATTATCATTTCAAATCTATACATTCTGTAGCCTTGCTGAAAAGAATAAAAGGGGGGGGGGATTAAATAAAAAATCTCTCTGGAAGATACTTCTACTCAAAAAGGCAGAAAAGCACTCTAGAGTTATATCTAGCTCCCAACTCCAAGATGCTCTCAGGTCCTCCCCCCCCCCCCCCCCGCGCCTCCTCCTCCTCCTTCTGGCTGGACAGCTCCAGATGTGTCTGAGTTTCCGTGGTTCACGCTAATGATAGCACACCCTCAGAACAAATCATGGACTCTGATTGATTTAGGAGGCAACTTGCACAAATACCTGTAATCTAGTTCTAATCTTGTTTGTTTCCATTCCAATTATCCTACATCAGTGGTTTAAAAATGGGAACCGTCTGGTATATACATCCAATCCATTTTAATAGAGGATAAATCTGGGTTATTGTGACCCTCTCCTCTCCCAGGCTTGGGACAGCACCAGTTGTCTCGAGGCACTGATTGGGCTGGATCAGCTCTAACTCTATTCATCTCTTCAAGGATTCAATTAATCATAAAGCCAATTCCATTCTGGGCTCCATCTGTCTTGCCTCCTTCGGGGACTAATAATCCCTCACTGTGTGTTTTACACACTAGTTGAACTGAAATTAAGACTGATTTCATCATGGAGCACTCAAAAAAGAAAATGCATTTCTTAGAAGAAAATTTCAGAGCTATTTTAATGCTATTTGGATAAAGATAGTTTCAAATAAACAAAATAACATTTTTAAAGCTTCAGAATTTTTGACATTGTAATAATTCCTATCACCCAAATCCTAGGAAGAGAACAGCTTCCTTGGAAAACCAGAAACTATCAGAGTTAGATTATATATCACAGAGACTCAATTTGTCCTTGGGCCAAGCATGGGCACCCAAAGAATGTGAGGAAAAAAAATGAAATCAATTTCACATTTGATACATTATTTTAAGAAATCTAGTCATCCACCCTGGGACTAGTAGACTTAATTTAAAATTTAGAATTATTTTTATTTTGAATTACCTATTTGGGAGGGGAGGACAGGCACCAATTGTTTTCAGCATTCAGAACCTCTGAGTCTTTGGCTGGCCCTGAGGAGTCTAAGTCCTCCCACTTCTCTACAGGGCAAGAAATATGGCATTTTGTCTTCTGTAAATAGCCTGGTTCTCCCAGAAGCATTAAAGCAACTGCCCTGGCAAATGCTCAGAATGGATCCCTCTTAACCTCCCACCCCCCGCCTCAATCAGAGCCCCCATCCTACTAAGGAGAGTCTCTTTATCAGGAACATGACCACAAAAAGGGCCATATCTCAACCAGTTGGTCAATCTAGGTTTGGAAGCACTCCCAATTTGTCAGCAGGTTTCAAGAGGGAAAATGCAAACAGCTGATCTTTTTACTTTCCACAGTTGCAAAGTCAAGTGTTTAGGCCTTTCCAGAGACCAAATCTCCTTGTGGACATGGTACACCTAGCACAGACCTCTACACCTAGTTCTTACAAAATGGTCCCAGCATGGCAGAAGGGAGACACTGCAGCAAAGGAGACCAGTGGGTGGTTTCTTTATTGCCTTAACAGCTTTTAAACTCAATCAGAACTAAAGATAAAGTCATTCCAAACTTAACATCAAAGATGTACTGTGAGTCATACTGGCTCTAAAAAGCTATCAGTAATCATTTCCTAGACACAACAATCAAATACTTCCTTTACTGAACAATAAATTTTGCCTGGTAATATGTCTAATTAATTGGAGCACTGTCATTTTTAAACATGGGTCAATGCAAGCATTTTCCCAAGAGCTTCCACCTGGGTCACTTTACAATTATTAAAGACAAAGAATTATCTCCTCAGAAGTTCTTTATGGTCTGATAAAGAGTGATGTTCAAGATATACTGTTAAATGGGAAAAAGTAAATTGAAGAATCCTGTATCTACTTTTTATATAGAAACATGAAAAACAAAATACAGTTGTATTCAAATGAATGTACACAGATATCTCTAGCAGAAACTGGTAACACTGGCTGCCTTGAAGAAAGGGTGGTACAGCGATGGGATAGGAGGGAAAATTTTCATACTGTTTCTTTGTGCCCTTTTGAGCCATGTGAATATATTACCAAATCAGAGTTGAAGTATTAACGTTTATTATTTTATTGTGTGTGTGTTACTAGAGATTGAACCCAGGGTTGTTATACCACAGAGGCACACCGCCAGTCCTATTTTGTTTGTTTGTTTGTTTATTTATTTATTTATTTATTTTGCAGTACTGGGGATTGAACTCAGGGGCATTCTACCTCCAAGCTATACCCCCAGCCCTATTTTTTATTCTTTATTTTCAATCAGGGTCTCCCTAAGTTGTAGAGTGCCTCACTAGGTAGCTAAGGTTGGCCGCAAACTGGATCCTCTAGTCTTAGCCTCCCAAATGCTGGGATTACAAGTGTGCCGCCACCACGACCGGCTTTTATTTCTTATTTTGAAACAAGGTCTCACTGAGTTGTTGAGGGTATTGCTAAATTTTTTATTTGGAAATAGTGTTTCATTAAGTTGTTGAGGGCCTCCCTAAGTTGCTGAGGCTGGTCACAAACCTGCGATCCTTCTGTCTCAGCCTCAGTACTGGAATTACAAGTGTCATTACCCGGTGTCATACAGTTTTAGTGACTCTCTATGTCCAGACTTCAGGAACACAGGGTCAAGATTAGCCACAGCAAGAGAGAGATGGGGCCTCAAGAGGTCGCTATGCCTATTTGTGGACAGACTGTAGCAACAAAGAAGGGGAACATGGAAATGGAAGGAAGGCAGGGAACAAGAGAAAGGAGATGGAGGGAGAACAGTTAGAATGGAGGCTAGATTTATATAAGATACCTATTGTCCCATTGGGCACTGTCTAACTTGATAAACCCCCAACAGTTTTTCACCTTTGAAAAATGATAAACTACAGTTCATTTCAATCAAAGTTCTTGGAAAGTTAGTGTTCAAGAGCTGGGCTTTATGTTATCTTGCAGAAACATATCACTCCAGATCCCAGGAATTCTCTAACTGGACAGGAAATGCCACTGAAGGTCATATCTTAGCCTGAAAAAGCTTCTGACTCTTCTTCTCATTCTGGTTGCCAGCTGGCATTATGGTCTTGAACAATCACTTCAGTATTTATTTTGCGGTACTGGAGACTGAACTCAGGGGCATTCTACCTCCAAGCTATACCCCGCAGCCCTATTTTTTATTCTTTATTTTGAATGAGGCTCACATCCAACTCCTGATCACTATCCACAGTTCTTTGTCAAGAATATCCATGCAAAAGAGATTTCAGGTTAAGTACCACAGGTATGCCACAGGGCTTGCACATTCCTGTCCTCTCTTCCCAGTTGAGAAATATCTCCAGCAAATTATTCCAGGCCCACTTTCTGCTTGGCCTTTGCTTCTCTTTGACTCTTGGCATCCATTCCAATGTGGGCCTATACTTACCCAAAAGAATTTTCTATCAATACAATGAAGATTATGAAAAGACACTTGCTTAGAGTAAAGGTACCAGAGTGACCACTATGAGAGAAAGTCTTTCCAGGATGCCTCATTACTCCCAGTTTAAAGCCAAACAGAAATCCTACTGGGATAGCTTTTAATCTCAATTCCTTGTCATGAGACTCTCAACTACCAAATAGCCACAGAAAGAAATTTGGGGAGGGCTCCTAAGAATTGGACAGGTAGTTTTCATTGTACTTTTCACAGGCTTTCCAGATGTTTTTGTCTGGGAGGATGTAGTGGAGATTGAATTCAGGGCCTAACACATGTGAGGCAAATGCTCTACCACTGAGCTATATATGTCTCTAGTCCTCACTCCCCCCCCCCAATATTGGGGATTGAACTCAGGGGCATTCTACCTCTGAGTTATACCACCAGCCATATTTTTTATTCTTTATTTTTTTGAGACAGGGTCTCACTAAGTTGCAGAGGGCTTCACTAAGTAGCCGAGGTTGGCCACAAACCTGCGATCCTCCTGTCTCAGCATCCTAAGTACTGAGATTACAAGCATGGGCCACAACACCTGGCTCTAGCCCTTTTTAATTTTATTATGAGACAGGGTTTTACTAAGTTGCCCAGGCTGGCTTCAAACTTGC
>PVLC010050248.1:0-10174 GCA_004027655.1 Graphiurus murinus | reverse complement strand
GCACGCTTGTAATCCCAGCATTCGGGAGGCTGAGACCGGAGGATCCGGGTTCGCGGCCAGCCTCAGCTACCTAGTGAGGCACTCCGCAACTTAGTGAGACTCGGTTTCAAAATAAAGAATAAAAAATGGGGCTGGGGGTATAGCTCGGAGGTAGAATGCCCCTGAGTTCAATCCCCAGTACCGCCAAAAAAACCAAAAACAACAACAAAAAAACCCTGAGAAAGTGGGTGTGATTATCCCATTTTGAAGATGTGCAAATGGGGTATCTAGCGTTGATACGACCTGCCCCAGGCCACACAAGCAGGAAGTGGCAATGGCAGGGCCATAAGCCAGACCTGCCGCCTGCAATGCCTTTGTCTCTGTTTAGAAGAGAGATGACTTCCCAGCTACCTAAAATGAATTACCCAGGGAATTCCACTTCGCCAAGTCTCACTGATCAAAGTAAAGGATCATCAGGAAAAACAAATCCTGGGTCTTGGGAACCACTTCAGGACAAATGTGAAATTTTAACCCAAGATGCTCGGCTGGGGAGTAGCACCATTGCAGGCCAGGGCCGTGTCACCTGCTGCTGAAGACACCGCCTGACAGGGCTGGGGGCTGCAGAGAAGCAGTGTCCGCTCAGAGGAGACGGACAGTGCTGAGTTTCTCTTCCAGGAGCCAAGAGTCTTCTGGATTCCTGCTTTGAGCGCCTACAGAGGGGTGTACACCTGGATTTCCAGCAGGACCGGAGATGGAAACCCAAGCTGCTACCTCTCGGGCCCTGGCGTTGGGGCCACTAGGCTGAGAAAGGCTGGCCAGCGCTCCTCATCCGTGACGCCTGCAGGAGCAAAGGTCCATCCTATGTCACCCGCTCCTCCCCCTTGTCCTCGTGTTTATCAGAGAGCTTTCACACAGGCAGATTGACTTTCAACGTCACCGTAACCAATAGCGATGCATAGGATCACGGAGAGTTGATTCATCGATAATTGAACACCTACTGTGTGCTGCAGATTCAGTGGTGAGCAGACCATGCGTGCCCAGAACTCAGAGAGCTTGTCATTTGAGACATGGGAAGAGGAGGTGGGCGTGCAACCACATCAGACCACAGGTGACACCTCCTACAGTGACGTGGTAGAAGGCTGGTCTACTGCTGGCCAGGGCCCAACAGAAGGACGGGGCAGGGAGCTGACATTTAGAAGATGGCAAGCCATTTGTCAGGTGGGGTAGCCTAATTCCATTCCTAGAACCTTCTCATTCAAACTCCTTCATTGAGGTTCTCAGAACATAGAACTGGAAACCACTGGGTATCTGACTTTCCCAGGGCGAGAGGAGTGGCTGAAGGTTCCTGCCATTCTCCTGGAGGCCTGGCTTGGAGTGGGGCAGGAATGGCAATGGAGTTGGCTCATCTTACCCAACAGCCAAAATAAGGAGCTGGGTACCTAGTAAGCTCCAGGCAGCAGGGCGGCACTGCTGAGCTTCAGCCCTCACAGAGCTCCGGGGCAGCTGGGCGACAGGCCGGGGGTGATCTCAATGGCCTGCCATTGTTTACATGGGTCCTTTTCTTGTTCTTAAGAGCTTGTCTATAGTAGAAGGCCCACATCTTTCTTAAGGAACACGGACATTAGGGCAGGTGAGGAACAGATCCTGTTCTCTGCCTGCTACCTGTTCTCTAATTTGGCTCAAAAGTCCTCAGCCCCCGGCCCTTCCCCAGGCCTCCCCCTCTCCTCCCTGGCACGAAATCACATACTTGTGTGATTACTGATTAATGCCCGCCTTCCCCACTCGCCTGAAAGAATCTGGGGGGTGGGAGCATTTCAGGGTTTCAGCTTTAGGGATGCCTGGCAAATACTTGGTGCTCAGTACATGTTTGCTGGGTGGGCTAATAATACACAGCCACTGTTGTGAACACAGCAAGAATGTCTTGGATGGCTCACTCCTCTTCTCCAATATATTTTCAGATGCCTCTTGCTGCCTTTAAAGCCCCTAAGCATTCCGCAGCGGATCTGAAGAGCCCAGATGAACCTTCAGAGCAGGAAATGAAGGCTCACTCCAGGCTCAGGCTCAGTGAGTCAGGGCTGAAGCTGCGACTCCCTCTGGTCCCTGGGCTCTGGGCTTGTGCTGGGCACTGGAATCCCCTGCGCGGGAGACTACCAGTGCCGGGGCCACCCCGAGGACTCTGACTTGGTTGTTGGGGGGTAGGCCCTCACAGAGGTACTGTTAAAACGATCTCCAGTTGATTTTAATGTGCATCTGGGGTGGTGGATGTGGATTTAGCTACAACTGGACACGCATTTTACCCCTGGGACACCAGAAGCCCAGAGAAGGGTCGACTTCTTTGAAAGTCACACAGCAAGTGCAAAGCCCAGCCTGGAACAGCAGCCAGGCCCTGGAAGAGGCCCTGCGGCCATCTCCCTGTGCATGAGGAAGCTTCCCTGAATTCCCTCAGCTTCTCCACCCCAGAGCCCACCTTTGCTCTCCTTCCTCAGATTCTTCAGCCAGAGGAAAGGAGGTGGCTTCTCAGGCGGAGCCTCAGAATCCTACACCCAGCCCGGAGGAGGCACAGCAGGAAACTTTCCGCATCCCTTCCTGTCGGGTGTCCCCTTTGCTGGAGCATAACTCCCAGCCCCAAGTCCCAAACTTGGGAGGCTGTCCCAGGGTTAGCCTGCGGGAGTTTCCGGAGCCTCTGGGGAGAAGGCCACCCTCTGTGGGCTCGTGGACAGGAGTGGTGGTCTCAGTGGTCTGCCTCCCATACCCATTCCCGGCGGAGGATTGGAGCGTTCCCCCGCCCACACCGGCTCCGTGATGGATGTGGAGAAGCAACCAAATGTCGCTCATTAATCACCGGCTCCATCTGGCTCCCTGCTTGATGGTTTTCAGCTGACTTGAAAAAGACCCAATTAGATCAAAACATTTTGACAATTTATCTTATGGCATGAACAGGTCCGGATCGAGGCTATGATTTCATCCTCCGGGAGGGAGGAAGGACCGGGCGTGGGTCACGCACGCACGGAGCTCAGGGAGACACGGGGGTCCCCCAGGAGGCTTCCTGTGGAATCAGAGTGCAGCCCCCCCTCCTGGCGCTGCTGACCCTGTCAATCCTGGGGTGGGGCCCTGCAGGACGGTGACCCTTTGGTTTGGGTAGAAGAGGCCTGGGGTGGGGGAATCTGGTTGGGGTGAAGAAAATGGACACGCACAAAGGAGTAAATGCCCCAGCCGGCTTGGCCTGTGGAGGAGAGGAGATGTGACTCAAGGCCAGCTCTGATCTGTCCCCTGCACCGGTGAGATGCTGGGGACCCAGGCCCTCAGCCTGGCCCGGAGCCCTGACTTCCTGGCGGCCCTGTCTTCTCTGAGATGGGCTTGCAGCCTGAGCGGTGCCCTCTGCCTCCTTGCAGAGTCAAGAACACAGCAGAGTCTCCAGTGCGGTCCATGTACGAGGAGAGGCCGTTTCCACAAGACCACAGCTCTCGGGCTTTTTGTTGGTGATGGTTTTGGCACCTGGGGGTTGAAGCCAGGGCCTTGTGCGTGCCAGGCAAGTGCTCTGCCACTGAGCTACAGCTACGACCCATTTTATTTATTTCATTTGACAGAGTCTTGCTAAGTTACCTCGGTTGGCCTGGAGCTTGTGATCCTTCTGCCTCAGCTTCCCGTGTCACTGGCATGACAGGCATGTGCCATCATGCCTGGCTGCAGCTTTTGGTTCTTAAGAAGCATGGCTTCCGCTGTCCCCTGGGTCATCCCTGTGGGTGGCTTTGCAGCTCCGGGAGGGAGCCCCAGCAGGCAGTGACCGTAGCTGCTTAGAGCTGGTCCCCCACTCCATAATACATCCTGAAGGTGCCTTAGCATCGCAGAGCAAATGGCTGTCTCTCCCAACAACTTTATTTCCTGGGCCTCAGGGCCACATGTGAGGGGTGTTGGCAACCAGGGTGATGAAACCAGTGAGGCTTCTCTTGGCAGGACTTCTCCTAGGCACGCCCGCAGCAGAGGGGCTGGGCGTGCCCACTGGCCACTGCCCTTCCTAGTGACCTCGGGAGCCACTCAGAAGGAGGGGGGAAGACACCCAAAGTGTGGGCTGCCTGCAGGAGACAGTGCCCCCAGGAGACAGCGCCCCCAGGGAGCCACTCGCCCCCAGCCCCTCACGTGCATGCCCCATGCCATAGACGCTTGCACACAGATACCCTGAGTTCTTGCACACACCGTGGCGTGCTCCATTCTCGTGGCCCATTTTTTTCACGTGTAGGCAAGCAAGTGTGCACATACACACATACGCCCGACGCGGCATTCTACATATGCTGCTGCCTTCGCCATTCCTCATAATCTCCTATACTTGTCCTTTCTCTTCCTTCCTCGACCTCATCCAGATGCCCACACCCACTCATCCATGTGTTCTCACACCCTCCTGAAGAGGACACACCTCTCCTACCACACGCACACACGCACTCCTATACCCACACCGAATAGCGAGTCATCCAGGATCCGTCTTGAGCACCCCTCCGTTTCTGGGCACGTGTGCATTGTCATTCACACAAGTGCATGCACCCACAAGTGCACACCCATGTACCTGTCTTCTAAATTTAAAGCTGGTTGGGTATGGAGCCAGGCACGTGACCAGGCCCAGCTGCAGTCCCAGGCGAGCCTTGCGGGTGGGGCTGGGGGCCAGAGTCTGTCCTCTAAGCTTGGGCTCCCTGGCCTGACTCTCAGTGGTCTGGCTTTCTCCCCTCCCATTTCCATTTGCTTCCTTCGGGAGCATCTTTCTTTCCTGGCTCCTTCTGGCTGGAGTCTGTTTCCCTTCCCAGGACCCCGCTCCTCTCTGGGCTTGTATGCCCTTCCTCAGCCCAGCTCTGACCTTGCTGGTCTCTCTGTAACATCCCACTCTGGAGCCCTGGCACTGGCTGGCACTCCCCACCCTGGGCCTCTTCTACCCAAACAAAGGGTCACTGTCCTGCTGGGTTCAGCCCCAGGTGCAGTGCAGGACACACCTCCAGGACAGACGGCTCTGCTTCTATCTACGAATTGAGCAAGCCTTCCATTGGTGGGAAAGAGGGACGGTCTTTGGGGAGCAGCAACCTAGATAATCACCGAGCACTCCTGCAGATCTATGGGTCTATGAGCCTTAGGTGTGGCTGACACGCCACTCCTACCCTCTTGACACGGTTCCCAGCTGTAGCACTGCCTTATCAGATCGCGTTGATGTATTACTCAGAACTCTTATTTGCAAATGATAGAAACCCAACAAAAACAGGCTTAAGTAAAAAATAAATCAAGCGGCTCAGGTAAGTCAGAGCATGAGGAGGACTGCTTCTGGGTATTTTTGACAGAAGCTGCTGGATTCTCTCTCTCTCTCTCTCTCTCTCTCTGGACATTGCTATGTTGCCTCGTCCTTTTGGAGGCCACTGTGGCTGCCAACAGCTCTAGAGAAAAGCCATTATCCACGGTGTTTGTGTCTCAGGAAGGAGAGCTATTACCTTTCTCTTCCTAGTTTGGAAACACGAAGGAGAAGACGCTCTCTGACCAGCTAGCACGTCCTGTCCTGTGCCATCCCTGTGACGCTCCACGGTGATTGGTCCTACCATCAGAGCTTGAGCAGCAGGATTCTTTCTCCCCAGGACCCCTGAAGGAAGAACAGCGTGGAAGGAAATCACAGGAGTCCATTGCAAGTAGCCTCTGCCCCTTCCCACCCTCCCGCCTGGGACGGAGACAATAGCAACACTTAGTAGTTGGGCCTCTTTCTTGGCACAGGTGTCTCGGTTTGCCAGCTACTTGGCCTAGCTTCTGCTCTAGGGCCTCTGCTTCACAGGTTAGCAGAAGCAGCTCTCCTAACTCAGGGAACTCAGGGTCGAATCTTGGGGAACACCCTAGATCGAGCTAGAAGAAGCCTTGTTGGCAAACTTTAACCCCCAGGCCTGCCTCAGCTTCGGAGCCATCGTTTCTGTGGTGCTCACCCTACTCTGCAGGTATATGGGGGGCTTTGACTTCCTGCCCACCGAGACCCCTGGCCTGCTGTGCACCAGCCAGCTTGTCAAGGACACATCTAAGTCTCGTTCAGTTCAGGGTCTCACAGGGCACGCCGCCTCCTGCTTTCCCTCCATTGGTTGACTTCTGTGTGCGCTCATTGGCTGAGAGCTGAGGACGCTGATATCTCGGTGTTGACCAAGATGGGAGGTGGTCCACATTAACCCCCCCTGAGCAATACGACTCCGTGCCCTCCAGGATCCTGACAGTGGACCTGCAGGGAGCTCCATCAGTGCTGCGAAGGTGTCGCAAGTCTTTGGGCGTGGGCTGCCCCAGAAGTTAGCCACTTTCCCCAAAGGATTTTGGTAGCACTTCTAGGGGAGCTGGCTGTGTGGACTGCTGGCTAATGGAATAATAATGATACAAACCATTGCCATCTCACCACCAGTCATGATGCATGGTAATGATAGTAACCAATCTGCCGTTTTTAAGCATTTCCTATGTTCAACTCATGGCACTCAATCTCTCTTCATGCATCATAGCGCTCACTCTGGTCCTATGAGATTTCTGTTTGACACGAGAGGAATCCAAGGCTGAGTGAGGTTGAGGAACTCTTCTGAGATCACACAGCTAGCCCGGAATTCTAATCCAGGTTTGCATGATCCAAAGTCCTGGTTCTTGACTGCTCTACCGTGCTTTAGAGAGTTCCGAGCTGGAAACAACACAACTGTCCATCAGCAGAGGAATGACAATACGGAATATCCAAACAAGCAAACCGGGCAGCTGCTTAAAAACGCTGTATGCCAGCACGTCCTCACTAAGTGAGAAAAAGCAAGTTGCAAAAGGTGAGCATAGAGCTGGTTCATTTCTTCCTCTTTCCAGCCACAAAACAGGACCACAGGGCTCTGTGCATTCATGTATGTGCAGAAGAAAGGCCCGCAAGGCGCACGCTCCACACCGCTAAGTCGGGGAGGGAGGGATTCTGGATGGGGGCCAAGGGATCTTTGGCTTGATCTATGTATCTGGGACTTCTGAGATGAACTTGGCTTCCTGCATTCCCTGCATAATTAGAGAGGAAGCAGTAATAAAGCGGCGGCTGCAGCAGGAGGCCAAGAAATCTGTTTTCCCGGATGCACATCCTGGTTTCTGCTACTTACAAGCTGTGTGACCCCAGGCGAGTCACTCAATCTCTGTTTCCACACCAGTCTAGTGAGAGTCACCACCACTCTCTCTCCACCGTCACCACAAGACAGAGGTCACTGGGCTAATGTGACACAGATCACAGGGTTGTCCAGCCACCAAAATGTTGCCGGTTCATGGCGATCCCGTGCATTTGCTGGAGGTTTGGTGACACCCCTGGCTCTGCGTACTAGATCCCAACAGCACTCCTTGCCCTAATCATGGTAATAAGAAATGTGCATGGGGTTAAGTTACTCCAGCTGAGAGCCCTTGGGTTAGAGCGGTATGTTCCTATAAAGTGCTGAGGCCCGTGCCTGGCACAGAGGGATCCCGAATAAACGTGGGCTTCCATCAGTCCCAGGAGTGGGTGGAATTCACGGCTGGAAGCTGGGGTGCTTGGGGTCCACCTCTCTCCCTGTCCCTCAGTGTTGGGGGACTGTGGGGGCTGGTCCGCCATCTGGAGCCTCAGTTCCTTCTCTATAAAATGCAGGAGCCTGACTTGGATGGCAGGTGGCTGCTGGTTCCCAGGGAGCCCTCCTCCATTTTCGTAGAGCTGGAGGGTGGCGGGGATCAGCCCCCTGCCAGCGCCCCTCTGCAGCTGGGAAGTCTGCCTGGGCACCCCTCCTTCCCTCCCTCCCTCCCTCACAACTGGGGAGCAGATGCGGCCCCGGGTGGCTGTTGCCCAGACACAGGTGGTACCACCTGCCACAAGCTCCTCGATTCTTGATCGTCCTACAATCGCTTTTGGCCCCGAAACAATTTGCTGGGAGAAGGGAGAGGAGGGCCCGGAGGGAAAGGAAGAAGAAAGGGAGGGAGGTGGGGGTGGGGCGGGGTTAAGAGTGGCCTTTGAAGTTTGCAGGCGTCTTACAGAAAGCATCTTCAGTCATCCCCCATTTGGGTGATGTCAGGCGAGCACATTACCATCCCGAGATCAAATGCAACAGCTAGAATCACTTGTTGCTCACCAGGCCACAGCCATATATCAAGGATTCCAGGCACACGCAATTCGTAACTTTCCCCGAAACAGATTGATATTTTCCTCTTCCACTTTCTGGGAAGAGACATCTGACTCGGCTTCAAGTGCTGTTGGGGAGGCGGGCGGTAGGGAAATGAAAGCGGCCGTCGCTGTCTTTGCACAGCGGTGCCCGCACACAGCTGCCTGCAGCGCCCTTTCGTCTTCCTTTGTGTTCCACGGGGTGAGAGGTGGTTTGCTCACGGCCGACCATGCAATGAGAGAGAAATTCAAGTCGTTGTCTTAGATTCTCCACAATTTGGCCCAGACGATAAAATAGAGGGGTTGAGTTTTTATTCTCCTTATACTTTCTTGTCTTTTTCTTTTTTTGGTTAGTTTGAGCCTGTGGTGTCTTCCCAGCACAGATGCACTGAAAGCCAAGAACGATCAGAAAAACAGGGAGATGGAGATTTTGCTCCCTGAGAACTGCAGATTGTCAGGGCTCCTGCAGAAATGGAAACCCAGAGAGGGAAGCAGCCGGCCAAGGTCACACAGCCTTGACTTGAGGCAATTGTTTACCCTCTCTGGAGGTCACTTTCCTTGTCTGTGAACAGAGATGTAGAGACTTCCTGGAGCTCCTGACCAGAACTGGGTGTTTGGAAGACTTGAGAGAGTAAGTCCTTGCAACAGGAGTGTTATCCTAAAGCAAGGTTCAGCTAAGACTCCGCTCCTTGAGGAATGCTAGGAGCTGAGCAGAAGGACTGACATCTAACAGGATTTTACCTCTCTTTCCCTTTTGCTTTTGCTTCTCTCCCCTGTCTCACAAATCTGTGATAAATGCACAGACTCTGAACTTGCAACTAACAAGCAGATTTCTTTCTTTTCTCTTCTTTTCTTTTGCACTAGGAATTTAACCCAGGGGCATTCTACCTCCGAGTTACACCCCCAGCCCTATTTTATTCTTATTTCAAAACAGTCTCACTAGGTTGATGAGAGTCTCACTATTTGCTGAGGCTGTCCTTGAACTTGTGATCCTCCTGTCTCAGCCTCCCGAGTCCTGGGATTATAGGCATGTGCCACCATACCTAAGCTACATAGGCAGATTTCTGAGAGCTCTGTGCCAACCTGGGCTCCGAGGGCCTCTGTGTGTTCAGGGCAACGAGGCAGCAGGAGATTCAGGGGTGGATCTCGTCTCCTGGCACCGGCATAGAGAAGAGAACAGGCCAGCGCTGACCTCCCCTGCTGCTCCCACCTCCCTCACACGAAGGGCCTGGTGACTAACACCATGCAGCCGTGGCCCTTAGCCACACTCTGTGGAGTGTTTGTAGCTGCTCTTGAGGCTGCCCAGCAAACAGGGGACAGCACAGCCCAGGGGTTTATGTGGACTCTGCAACCAGTTGTCCTGGTTCAAACTCCTACCAGTCATGAGCAGTGCCACTTGGCTGTGTTCTCCAGTCTCCCTGGGCCCCAGCTTTCAATCGATCATTTTTTATAAAGTATAACTTAATGCACGTATAAAAGAAAGTGTGCAACATGGAAGCAAGTGACGAAGCCCCACGAATTCACGTCCCAACCTGAGAGCGAACCCTTCCCGCCACCACAGGGCCTCTTTCCTCGAATCCTGGTCTCCACCTGGGAAGTAACTGAGGTGGTAAAATAGTTCTGTGCTTAAACAAAGAAACAAAAACCCTCCTTTACTATTTTTTACATTTGTGTCCCTAAAAATCACACTGCTTATTTTTGTTTTCGTTTGAACTTTGTAAAGGTCTTATTAGACTTCATCAGGTCTTCTGTGGCTTCTTTCCTCCCACTACAAATGATATTCCTAAGATTTCTCCTGGTTATAGTGCCGGGCTGTGTTTCATTCACCCACCTTCTCTGCTATGGAATATCCCACTGAATGGAAACAGCACGGTGTATTTAGCCACTCTCCTTTTGGTGAGCATCTGGGTTGTATCCAGTTTTATTGCAATTCGGAACGTGCTCCTATGAATATTTTGGTGTGTATACACACACACACACACACACATGCACACACACACACATACACACACATGCACACACAAGTTTGCATAGGCTATACATATAGAAGTGGAACTGTTGGATCTTAATGAA
>PVLC010050247.1:0-10174 GCA_004027655.1 Graphiurus murinus | reverse complement strand
AAAGGAAGAAGAGAGGAAGGGAGGGAGGGAGAGAAAGGCAAAATTATAATCTTACACATATTTAAACCTTGCTTCCTACTTCTTTTCTTTCGAGTAGGAAATTAGAGTACACATTTTTTTAAAAGTAGAACACATAAGAATTTAGCGGGAATTATTATAGCAAAATATAGAAATATTTATACTTCTTTCTATTAAAATAAATGACAGACTTGTCAGAAATTAGGGGTGATCTCCCATGTAAAATTCAAAAGAATCACATATAACCAAAGAAAAAGCAATTAATTAAATATTAATTTATATATTATTTATTTATCTTTGTATTTATTTTGATGCTGGGGATTGAACCCTGGGGCATTCTACCTTCAACCTACATGCTCTTTTTATTTTTCCATTTTGAAACAAGATATCATTAGGTCTTGCTACATTGCTGAACCTGTCTTCAAACCTGTGATCCTCCTGTCTCAGCTTTCCAAATACTGTAATTACCAGCATGAGCCACCACACCTGCCCCAAAAGCCATTTTAAAGTGGCAGCTCCAAGGTAGCGGTATACTTTCAAACCACTAGGTAAAGCATCAGGTCACCCAACTGCTAAAGTTGCTAAAATGATCTATGAAGCTGGCTAATGCAAAATGGATCCCATTTATTTGGGACGGGGCTCATAGCTGAATTAGAACAATGAAGTCCCAAATGGGTACACAGTTGAACTCTAGGGTATGGAGACACTGGGGGAAAAAAGAAGAGGAGGAAGGAAAGAGAAGGAAGATAGAGGAAGAAAGTTAACAGGGAGAAGAAAGAGAAAAACACGACACTCCTAGTCAGGCCAAATGAACACTATTGTCCTTTAACATGTCTTTAATTTTGTAATTTTGTTACGTAATATTTGTATGTAGATATAAATCTTGTTAAACATTTTTACATAATCTACTCTTAAGATAGATTTTCTTAGAGCTTTCATTCATTTATTGATTCAAAAGTTTTTTTTGAAGTTTCCCAGGCTTGCCTCAAACCTGCAATCCTCCTGCCTCAGCCTGCCACACAGCTGAGATCACAGGTGGGCATCACCACATCCAGCCATTCATTCAATATGTATTTGGGCACCTACTATGGCCCAGTTGTCCGCATAAATTGATATTTGAAATTTGTCCAGTTCTGTTTATGCTGTGAGGTACAGTGTCTGCTTAGAGTATTGGAAACATGCAGATTCACAAGAGAATAGTGATGGCTTCCAAATGAACAGATGTAGTAGTTCACAACTGAGGCCGATCAACTGGTATTTTCTAAAAATAATAACGTGCTAGAAAACTCCTATCAAATCATTTGTACTTTACAAGTAGTTATCGATACCAGTGAACCAAGGATGAAAATTGTTTTAATAATGTGAACCTCAAGAACACGTTTTATCAACATGTGGTACAAGTCAGGCTATACTGTACGGCTGTGTGAGCAGAACGGTGTGTTGCTGACAAGCCCGGCCAAGGGAAGGTTGTTGGAATGCAAGCGTGAGACCCGCCAGACCTCCCCCCATTCTGAGCACTGTTCCCACACGCTAGTGGACTTTGCCTTTGGACCACCGGCACAGCACACACTTAGCACCGCAGTGCTGGAAGCCAGTCCCCAACCCTCTCCCTGTTTCCCCTTGCCCAGACTTGGTGTGTCCCCAGGGTACCGTCTCCTTCCATGTGAATACACCCTAGCTGCCCACATCTGTCCTCCTGACTGGTGCCTCTTTTAGAGGAAGCAGCTATGAGTGGAGCTGAGACCTGGTTAGCACATGTCCTCAAAGGCTCATGTGTGGGGACTTTAATCCTGATGCAAGGATGGAGAGGAGGCGAGGACCTGAGAGGTGATTCGGTCACCGAGAAGGATCAGTGCCTTTTCTTGGGATGGGATTAGTTACTGCAGGAGCAGGTGGTTGTAAATGAAGGGTGTCCCTTGTGTTTTGTCTCTTCTGCAATCCCTCTTTCTGCTTTTTGTCACTTATGACATAGCATGGGGCCCTCCCCACATGTGACTGTCCATCCCAGACTTCCCAGCTTCCAGAACCATGGGCCAATTCAACCTCTATCCTTTGAGTCACCCAACCCCAGGTGTTCTACTACTGCAGCAGAAAACAGATTAAGACAAAACCTCTGACACTTCCAGACACACGCATGTGCACACACTCATAGGCATGCACACATACATACACAAATTTCTGTGTATGCACACACTGCCTATTGTTGGATGAAATCCACCACTGGCCATCATTTCTTCCCATGAGGCTTTGCTGGGCCTGTTACATTTGGCCTGATAACAGTACACTAAATTTCATACACAGATCATGGGATGTGATGGCTTTTGCCTTCAAAGAGTTTTCAAGGCCACATGTGAACAAATTTGCTTTAGCTTTTATTCTGATCTTTTGCTCTGTGATATTCTATAACCCCCACATTTACAACACCTCATGGATGAGAAGCCCCCTGGTTTCAGCTCTGGGGAAAGTCCTAAGCACCTGGTTTGCTCTGTGTTCTGGACACTATGCTTCTGGAAATGGAATATTTCTCTCTGCAGAAACTTACAGATCAGCAGTCTATGATGGTGACATTGTTTCTTACAAATTTCTACTAAGAGAAATACAATTTTAAATAAATTCTATGGCAATTTATACAGGAATTAAGAGTCCTGTCATAAAGTGAACAATAATATCCCCCAAATTATCTCATTTATAAATCTAGATTCCTATGTATCTGTTACCACATTGGAATATTAACGTGGATGCTGATGCCAATATACAGGTAATATTCCTCGTTACCTTGTGTCTTACCTTTTGTCATTGATGACGGTTTTCAGGGCATTTGCTAAATCATCAGAAGTCATTTCAATGACATTCAGGGTCACGCCCGCTCCCCGGGTCTCCATGCGCTTGGCGTTGTCCATCTGGTCACCGAACAAGGGCATCATCACCATGGGGACGCCGTTGCATATGCCCTCATAAATGCCGTGGGAGCCAGAGTGTGTGATAAATGCACGAGTCTTGGGGTGGCCTGAGGACACAGCAGGGAAGGAGGCCAAGGTCAGGACTCAGTTTCCAGTCTGACCTCATCTAGATCCTGAGAACATTCTGAGGTCTCTGTTCTCAGTACTCCTTACCCCCTTGCAGAAGTGAGAGAAGAAAATGTCCCACAGATAAAGAGCAATATACAATATGCTGGTCTTAATATTTTCAAGTTGAAAGATCCTTTAGAGACACCCTGCCTAAGCCATTATCGTGATTTCACCCTGCTTTGACCCACAGTTCTAATCTCCCCGACATACCAAGCAGATCATTTTGGGGTAACCACTTGACAAGGATGGTGTTCTTCGCAAGATTCGATGGTCGAGTTCCAGTGTAGCGCCACAGGACCTTGCAGGGACAAAAGGAACAGTTTAACAAAAACAAGAATAGGATTTTTTTAAAAATCTGCTCTAGTATCTGGAAAGGTGAGCCCTGTGATGAGTAGGGTGGAGAAATCCCTGCGCAGGTGCGTGGGGCCACGGTACACTGTCCTGTCCCTGAGGCGTGAGCAGGGGCCTGAGCACCTGGTGAACAGGTGACACCCCCCACACCACAGAACACTCGGATTCATTTCACTTTTCTGCACATCAAGGGCAAGTTTACATAATGAAGCAGGTGGATGCAGAACTAGACACAAAGAAACATAGCAAACAAATTCAAGGTCCTACCCAACAGCTTTGTAGAGAAATGTGTCTATTTTACATGAAGAAGCCTCATGTTTATTTGTTTTAACTAAAATCTCCCTCATACCATTGGGTCTCTTAAAGAAAATGAGACTTCTATGTGAAGTAGATCATAGTTTAAGAGTAGTTCAGCTGGGCGTGGTGGTGCTTGCTTGTCATCCCAGTACTTGGGAGGCTGAGACAGGAGGATCCTGGTTTGAGGCCAGACTTAGCTACTTAGTGAGGTTCTCCGAAACTTTGTGAGCCCATGTTTCAAAATAAAGAATAAAATATAGGAATGGGAGTGTAGTTCAGAGGTAGAATGCCTCTGGGTTCAATCTCTAGTACTGGAAAAAAAAAAGAGTAGTTCAGAGTTAAATTCAAATTAGAAAAAAATGAAATAGAAGATTAGACTAGTAGTTGGGAAGTGGCAAAGAATACCCAAATTTAAAGTTCCACTAATAGAATTAACTTAGATGCTGAGAGTCTGGGGTTACAACTCCTAAATTAGGAGGAATGAGGAATGGAATAATTAAAAAAATGAGCCAGGCATGGTGTCACACGCTTGTCATCTCAGTACCTGGGAGGCTGAGACCTGAGGGGCACAGGTTTGCAGACAGTCTCAGCTACTTAGTGAGGCCCTCCACAACTTAGTGAGACCCTGTTTCAAAATAAAAACTAAAAAATAGGGTAGGGGATGTAGCTTGGACGTAGAATGCCCCTGGGTTCCATCCCCAGTACTGTAAATATAATAATAATAATAATAATAATAATAATAATAATAATAAAGTAATGGTTTGACAATATAAAAGTATTACTACCAGTTTCACTAGCATGTACCAGGAGGCAAGAGGGTATACCCGGTGGGATGTGGAGGAAACACACAGGAGCTGTGTGGATGTATATTTGCATCACATTGACCCTCACTATGATGGAGAATTGCAGTGCACTAATAAAAGTATAAAAAAAAAAAAAGACAGATTGAAGATGGATATGAAAGAGTCACACAGAATCTTCTTACTGTCTGCGGTATTTTTCCCAAGGCCTCAGCAATCTTCATAGCTCTCCTCTCTGGAATTTCTGAGACCATTGATCCCAAAGAGAAAACCACAATTCCATGTTCTCCAGAGGCGTTAATGTAGGCTTCAAATTCCTAGAGCAATGAGAGAAATTCCCAGTTAATTTTTTTCTCATATTCTTTGGTGACTACATACCGTAAGCTATGAATTAAATATCTCCATACAGTAAGCTATGAACTAAATATGATAAAGGTGTGTGTGAAATAAAGATAAACATTTTCAGCATTTCGCCCTCCCGAATCTTCTGGCAAAGGAGGCAGGTTTCTTGTACACAAGGTTATCTCTGGGGTCTCCTTGAGATGCAGAAACAAAGTAATGTGCCAATTTTCAATTGTCTGAAAGAAAAGCAGAGGCGCATGCGTGCACATACACGGTGTTAAGGTTGAGATTTGAAAGGTGTCCCAGATCTCATGCGGGAGACAAGGCAGCCATATTTGGAGGTGGGTCTTGGCTCCCAGGGAAGGATCCCTGGGGTGTGGCCAGGGGGAGCGTTTCCATGAGCTAACTGCCACAGCTTTCTGCTCCTCTCTTCTCTGCCAACGTGAGTTACACAAGCTCTTCTCTCTGCTCCCTGCCATGATACCCTAAGGACCTGCAGTTTTACTGAACCCTATAAAATCTGGCACAGAGCTGGGTGTTGGCCATGATAGCACAATCTCTGCAGTTTCCTCTGTGATCTCTGTAGGTGAACTTTTGTGCCATTTGAGCTTTAGTATAACCCTGGGTGTTTATGGTCCTGTGAGTTTGATTTTGTGTTGATGGCATCCTGCTGATTGCTGAGTGGGTGTGGGAGGGTGGACAGGAGGAGAAATCAGACTCTGCCCTTTACAGAGGAGATGAAAACAGCCTGCAGGAACAAAGGTCCCAGGAGGTATAGTTCAGCCGTTGGAAATTACTCTGTGCCAGCTTTTATGGGGTTCAGTAAAACTGTGGCCCATGCTCACCTTGGTCAAACTTTCTCTACACTTTGCCCTGATTTCCACAGTTCCCAGAATGGCCAAAGAGTGAAGCAAGATGTTAACTGAAAATACCCTTTCATTCCCCTACTGATTGTCCACTTCTAAAAAACATGAGAACCCTGTCCCCCTACCCCTGCAAATAACTTTCCCACAGCAGATACACAGGAATTTTTATCACCAGAAGGATTCAACTCTTCTTAGAAATTTCAGTGAACTCAATAACCTCGATGTATAACATAGAATTAATATTGAAGAACCCCAAATTCCTTTATCACAGAGTGGCTACATTCTAATTTTTAGAAGAACTATGAAAATCAATATTTTGGTGACATAACTGATTAGCGAGTAGATAATTTGATAAAGGAAAGAATGACCTAACAAAGATGTATGCTTACAATGCACGAATTACTACAATAAAAAAAATTTTAAAAATATATATAAGGATGATACCTCATAATGAAGTGGAGTTCATCTCAAGAAGGAAAGTTGGTGAAACATTTAGAAAATAATAAGTAAAATTCAAACTAAATTTAAAAAAAGGAAAGAATGAAAAAAAATCAGCACATTCACATTTGTTGCACAAAACTGGAAACATTTATGAAAAACTAAAGAAACAAATATGAAGATAACTACAAAATATCTGACTTGTGTTAAGATAATTTTAAAACTCACAGCAACAAAAAGTCCTAGAATACAAATTTTACTATTCTTCCATAACAAACTGGATTAGTCAGCTAACAGAACAAACCATGGGACCTAAAGATATGTGAATGCTTATATTAAACTATAGTATAAATATTAACTATGTATTTTATATTCAATATATATTTTGCTCTAGTTTTATATATATTTACATATAAATATTGAGAACTAGAGCAAAAACCATGACACATTAACAAGAGGGCGATGAAGCTGGGCATGGTTGCACACACCTGTAATCCCAGTACTTCAGAGGCTGAGACAGAGGCTAGCAGGTTTAAAGCCAGCATCAGCAAATTGGCAAGGCTCTCAGCAACTTTGTGAGGTCTTCTTTCAAAATAAAACAAATGAAATAGTCAGGGGGTGTAGCTTAGAGGTACAACACCCCTGGTTCAATCTCCAGAACCACTAAAACACAATGAGTGAACAACGAACATATATTATTGTCCTATCCTGTAAAAGAAATCATATATTTATATGTATTATAGGAGTATCAATAACCGTTGGGGATGAATACCTATCCAGTAAGTAACTCTCAGTTTTGGACCTTTTAACTTCTGCTCATTTGCCCATTATGTGGCGAATGCCCATTACACACATGCCTCAGGTGCTGACATTCAGGACGCACCGCGCATGTACAGACACATTGCCAGGTGTTCAGGATGCAGCACATGGCACGTTGTGATGGACACAAAACCACACCTGCCCCATGTGGGTGATGACATGGAGGAGCTGCTCAATGAAAAACTGTCTACCTGAAATAAATGATGCTCTGAAGGAAACTACACAGGATGCTGCGTGACTCTCCAAGGAAGGGACTTGTACGCTGACCTGAAAGATGAGCAGACACACCTGGAAGATGCAGGGACCACACTTGGTAAGAGGGCAGCATGTCCGAGGGCCCTGAGCTGGGAAAGGCTTGGGAATGTCCCAGGAATAAGGAAGATGGGTGTGATGGAGAAGGCCCTTCCTTGCAGGTTTATAAATAAGTCCTTGAATTTTGATTAGAATGTCCTTCATGCATGCATATCTCCAGAGTTTCACATTCCAAAGTGGATGTAAAGCACAATTATCTTCTCTTGCTTCCTTTGGTGATGTATTCCTCTCTCACCTCAGTAATTTGGGCAGGTCGACAGGATTTCTTCCCATCGATGTGAGACGTGTTCGTTGGTTCAGTGATATTTCACTTATTCCTTTCCTCTATCTTAATGGTTTTCTATGCTGTTTGATTTAGCATCTTCTTTTAGAAAACCAGTAACATGTCATTCCTCCTCAAGCGACCTCATCCCGTACGTACTTGGCTAAGAGGCCACAGCACATGAAGATCCTGGAGCCAGGACTTCAGGGGGTTATCAGCTCTCTCCACTTTCCAGAAGAGGAATCAAAGTTCAGAGGAGCAGCCTCTGCTCACAGGGCAATGGAGGAGGCATGGATAAAGCACTTGATTTCTCACTGAAGTTCTTTCCAATGTCTGAAGGTTCTCCTCACCATGACAATAATACAATCCCTGAAACCATGAGCCATATCTGAGGTACACTGGAAACCAGATCTGGTGCTCTCCAAGGCCCATCTCAGCCCCTTATCAGGAGCCAGAGTCAACACCTGGAAAGTGGCTGGGCTACAGGGAGCTTCACAACCAGTATTTGAAGAATCAACGGATGAATGCTCCCTGAAATGTCCCTCCCTGGATGGTCCTTCCTGAACCTTCTATGCCAAGGAGCCTCTCCTGTCATTCTCTACCATCTCCACTGAGATTTCTAGTGAAAGCTGCTTAATGCACACTTCAAATTCTGTAGGAGAAAAGTTAGCATATTAGCTAACCAGATTAGCTAGCCTGATTTGGCTCAATCTGTTTAGTAATTATCTTATTAGGAGAGAAGAGAGGCTTTAGGAATGGCATTCATGTAAGAACAGCTAGAAACTAGAACTTTAACCAGGCCCATAAAGGCAATTTGCCTTGCCAAGAGCTATAAATCCCAAACAACTATTTGATCAGACTGAACTTCAGCTGTCTGAGGCAATCCAGGGCAAAGTACATGTGGCACATTATGATTCTCTGCAAGGTGCTGCAAACCCAGCCTGTCACATTAAAAAGAATCCTACCCACTGAGGCCCCCAGGACAAAGTACCCCAAACCTGCTTTCCCCAAATCTTAGCTATGAAGAAACAACCCAGAAGATGATGCCCAAGACCGACACACTCTAGCCTAGGAGACTTGAGGGAAATTAATAAAAGAAGGTATATAGAACTATCTCAGCTGTTGTTTCAGCATATGTCTGACTAAAGATCCTTTATGCAAAGCACTTGCAAGAATATAGGCCTGTAAGGTCCCACTCCAATACACACCTGAGGTAGTGGTTTTTTGTGAATGCAGTTGATCCCACCAATAAAAACCATATTGGGCATGATGGGCCTGGGGTAGTTCTTCACGAAGTCGCTTTTTATGAGCCAGACAGATGCATAGCTCGTAAGGTCCAGGACAGTCAGTTCTTTCTGAAGAATTTCTGAGGCAAGTGATGCATAGGGGGCATAGACCACATCACACAAGAAGTTCTCCGCCAAGGAAATGAGCGCATTCTTCACTCTCTGGGGGAAGGTCATGTGATCTGAGTTTAGGGACATTGTCCTTGGAACATAGGACATTGGGCTGGGGCACTGTGTAGCTTCAGAGTCCAGGTTGCACGGCAATGCATGCAAAAAGTAGACAGCAGGTAGAGCCAGGTACTGAGCCACGATGGGGCCGCAGAGGAGGAAAGGGTCTGTCAACACAGCATCGAACCTGCTTTCCTCCAGGGAGGTCATAAAGTCCTTGTTGTGCAGCAACTGGGAGCATCCAGAGAAAATCAGACCAAAGTCTCTTTTGGCCCTCTTGTATGTTTTGATTACGAGCTGCAGGAAAGACTCCTTCTCAAAAACGCTATGTCCAAGGTTGACAAAAGTGGCTCTCAGCTCCTCCTTTTGGAATGGCACGGGGTACCTTTTCAAGGTGAAAAATGGCTCTTCCTTTATGTAGACCGAGGCATCCGGTGCTATGACCACTACTTCATGTCCCCTCTGCTGCAGCTGCTGGAGGATTCCGAGCATGCTCAGCCAGTGGCTGCCATCCATTGGGATCACCAACAGCTTCTCAGCGCAGGACACAGAGGGGCCAAGCCCCCACAGCAGCAGACAGAGGACAACTGTACGTGAAACCTGGGAGTATGCAGTCATGGTGCCTCTGCCTCTGCTCCAGCCAGAGGTCCACCCTTGCCTGTCCACATGTGGCAAGAGCAAATCTGTATGCAAAGTTAATGATTAATTGGGTCACATGTGTAAGGGCTCGTCCCACTAATGGGGCTGAAAGTTTGCGTTTGCTGATAATGAGGATGGAGTTCTACTGGATGGTTTTATAAGACAAGCAGCACAACGTGATCAGATTGCTCATTATGGGCCCCACTACCCCATTTCATGCAGCATCAAAGGAGGGTACTGGGATGTCAAAGGCAGAGGAAAGAAAACACATTATACCTTCTTTTTCTTGGGCATCAAGGATTTTCAGCCCCTCTTCCCCCCAAAAAATGCTAAGTAATTCAATCTCAAGGCAAGATGACCATATTTAAGTAGCATCAAAGACCTGTTCAAATTAAGCTCAAAAGGACATATTTTCCCTCATCTCCCTCTCCTATGAATTTCCAATACCCTTCTCTGGTATCCTAAAATACTCTTTATTACAGAGAAAGCTGCACGAAGTCACAGTGAC
>PVLC010050246.1:0-10254 GCA_004027655.1 Graphiurus murinus | reverse complement strand
ATTGGGGATTGAACTCAGGGGCATTCTACCTCCGAGCTATACCCCCAGCCCTATTTTTTTATTCTTTATTTTGAAACCGGGTCTCACTAAGTTGCGGAGGACCTCACTAGGTAGCTGAGGCTGGCTGTGAACCCGGATCCTCCAGTCTCAGCCTCCCGAATGCTAGGATTACAAGCGTGTGCCACCACGCCCAGCTCGTTTAAGTTTTCTATATCTTCTTGACTCGATTTAGGGAGGTTATATGTATCTAGAAATTTGTCGATTTCTTCTAGATTTTCCATGTTGTTGGAGTATAGTTTTTCAAAATAGTTTCTCAAGATCCTCTGTATTTCCATATTGTCAGTGGTAATATCACTTTTTTCATTTCTTATTTTGGTAATTTGGGTTGATTCTCTCTTTCTTTTGGTTAGGTCGGCCAATGGTTTATCTATCTTGTTTATTTTTTCAAGAAACCAGCTTTTGGTTTTGTTGATTTTCTGTATTGTTTTTTTATTCTGTACTTCATTCATTTCTGCTCTGATTTTCATGATTTCCTGTCTTCTACTAGCTTTGGGGTTGGACTGTTCTTGTTTTTCAAGTGTTATTAGGTTATTTATTTGGTGATTTTCTTATGTGGGCACTCAGTGCTATAAATTTTCCTCTTAGTACTGCCTTCAAAGTGTCCCAGAGGTTTTGATATGTTGTATCTTGTGGGGAAATTCCATTCCCCCTGCTCTCATAAAAGAGCAAAAAGTCCTTGCAGGACTTAAAATAAAGCCGAAGGTTAGAAGAAAAACAACCTCTAATGAGAAAACAGCACCTGGTGATAACAACAGCTCTCTGAAGCTCTCGTCCTTGGCACAATGAAGGAGTTAATGAGCACTCTCCCCCCTTTCTCCCTCCCTGTTTTGGTTTGAATTCCTCGAACATGTGAACTCTAACTCCTCCTTATTACCCTTATCTATAAGAAAGCCCTCTGCTTCTCTAATAAACAAGATTGTTCCAAGAGTCTGTCTCCTGCCAGGTATTGGCATTCGGCCAATCTGTCTTCCTCTCACCCCGGGGACTCAGCTGGAGCTTTCGTAGTTCGGCTGGACAGGGCCATCCTGGATACCCTATCCTGGAGTGGACCCTAAAGCAGGGCTCCACATATCTCTGTTTTCATTGGTTTCTAGGAATTTTTTAATTTCTCCCCTTACTTCTTCTATGACCCAATCTTCATTCAGCAATGTGGTGTTCACTCTCCATGTGTTTACATGGTTACTCTGGGTCTTCTTAGAGTTGACTCCTAGTTTCACTCCATTGTGGTCTGAAAAGACCACAGGGAATTATGTTGCATTTTTTGAAGTTGCCAGGGCTTGCTTTGTGGCCCAGAATGTGGTCTATTTTGAAGAAGGTTCCATGTTCAGCTGAGAAAAATGTGAATTCAGCTGTAGTTGCGTGAAAGAGTCTATATGTGTCTAATAGGTCCATTTGGTTTATGGTAGGTATTGTTTAGGTCTAAAGCGTCTCTACTGACCTTTTGTTTAGAAGATCGGTCTAGTGATATGAGTATTGAAGTCTCCCAGTATTAGTGTATTGGGCTCCATATGTGTCTTTATATCATATAGAGTTTGTTTTATGAAAGTGGCTGCACCTATGTTTGGGGCATAGATGTTGATAATTATTATTTCCTCTTGCTGGATTGTTCCTTTCACTAGTAAAAAATGACCTGCTTTGTCTCTTCTTTTTTTTTTTTTTTTTTTTTGTGGTACTGGGGATTGAACTCAAGGGCCTTCTACCTCCGAGCTATACCCCCAGCCCTATTTTTTATTCTTTACTTTGAAACCGGGTCTCACTAAGTTGCGGAGTGCCTCACTAAGTAGCTGAGACTTTGTCTCTTCTGATAAGCTTAGGCTTGAAGTCTAATTTGTCTGATATCATGGTTGCTACTCCTGCTTGTCTTCGAGTTCCATTGGCATGGATTACCTTACTCCAGCCCTTCACCTTTAATTTGTGGGAGTCTTTGCTTGTAAGGTGTGTTTCTTGCAGGCAGCATATAGATGGATTCTGGGTTTTGATCCATTTTGCCACCTTGTGCCTTTTTATTGGGGAGTTGAGACCATTTATATTCAGTGTGATTATTGAGAGATGATTTTTAATTCCTAACATTTTGAGTTTTGACTTCTGTTTTTGATGGTGTTTATTCTTCTTTGCTTAGTTGTTTGCATGGAAGATTTTTATATCCCCGCCAATTTTGAGAGAGAGTTTTACTGGGTAGAATCTTGGCTGCAAGTTATTTTCTTTCAGAGTTTGGAATATGTTACTCCAGCCCCTTCTGGCTTTCATGACTTGGTTTGAGAGGTCTGGAGTGATTCTAATTGGTTTGCCTCTAAATGTCACTTGGCCTTTTACTTTTGTTGCCTTTAGAATTCTCTCCTTAGCCTCTACATTAGTCAACTTGATTATTATGTGGCGTGGTGAACTTCTTTAGTCTTGTCTGTATGTTTCCTGTACCCATGTGTCAACTTTTCTTTCTATGTTTGGAAAATTCTCTGATATTACTTCTTTTAAAATATTGTTTATTATATAAGTTTCAGCTTCTACTCCCTCTTCTATGCCTATTATTCTTAGGTTAACTCTTTTAAAATTGGCCCAGATTGAACTCAGGGGCATTCTACCTCCGAGCTATATCCCCAGCCCTATTTTTTATTCTTTATTTTGAAACCGAGTCTCACTAAGTTGCGGAGTGCCTCACTAAGTAGCTGAGGCTGGCCGCGAACCCGGATCCTCCGGTCTCAGCCTCCCGAATGCTGGGATTACAAGCGTGTGCCACCACGCCCGGCTGAATTTTTTTTTCTAAATTATGTACTATAGATTCATTTTTGGAATGGTCATCTTCTAAGAGTGATATTCTATTTTCCATGTGGTCTAATCTACGGTTTATAGTTTGTATTGATGCCTTCACTTCAGTTATTGCATCTTTCACTTCCTTCAATGCTTCTCTTTGGTTCCTGTTCAGGGTGTCAGATTCTTTGTTTATTTGTTCCTTTATTTCTTTCCAACTCTCCCTACATGCTTTCCTAAAATCCTGTATTGTTTCTAGTATTAAAGATCTGAATTGTTCTTCTGGTAATCTCTGCCATTCTGGGTTGGTGAGATCTGTTATTGAGGGGTTGTAGTGGCTCATTGTTTTTTTTTTGCTATTTTTCCTTCCCATGGTTCCCCTGTTCTTAAATTTATATCTTTGCTGCTCTTGCAAGTTTTCTCATCCAATCTCTGCAGCGGGGGTTTAGAGGTGTCTGCTGGTATATACAGGTTGTGTTCAGTGGTAAAGGTTGGGTGAGAAGTCACAGTGATGAATGTAAGAATAGGGTAGAGTGTATTGTCCAGTGGAATAAGAAGTTGAGTGTGTTGAGGTGATATATTGTAAAGATTAGAGATGGTAGGTATGTCAGGGGATTCTGGTAGTCAATGTAGAGTTTTAAGTGTGGTAGTATGAGATGGTCTTGATATGAGACAGGGAAAAAAGGAAAAAGAAAAGAGGAGAGAAAAAGTGTTGAGGAGAAGAATATAGATGGGAGAGAGGGAAGGAAGCTTGTAAAAGGGATAAGGAAGAGATTCAACAAACTAAGCAAAAATAAAATAAAATAACAAAGCATCCAATCATCCAAACAAACATAAATAAATCAAGGCAATACAAAATTAAAACAGAGTAAAAACAAATAAAACATAACACATACCAAAAAAAATAAAAAATAAAAACGACAACAAGAAAAAACAAAAACAAAAACCTGGCTAGTTTGTAAGTACAGAGCTTAAATTTTTGAGTGTTCTCTGGCATTCTTATTTGCTCTATCAGTGCAGGCAAGGGGTTCCGCTGATGCCTCTCCCGCTGCAAGCTTGTGTCTCTGAGCTCTCCACAGGGCCTGTCTGCGTCTCTCTCTCTCTGCCTTTGCTGGTGGCAGGAGTGCAAACTATATGTCAGGCATTTTCCAGGGTGCCTGGAAGTTCCTTATGCCCTGTGTGCACTGGGACCCTTCCACGCTTCTGCTCTATCCAATCCCTTAAAGGACGGGTGACTGAGTCTGCACTTCGTATAGGGGCCTCTGCACCCTGGGGGTGCAATTTAACTTACAGATCCCTGATGCTCTGGTTCCCGTGGGAGAGGTGATCTGGGGTGTCCTAGGTGTTCTTGATCACTGTTGCTCCTGTGGGGATATGTCGCATGATTTGGGTGTGGAATTCCGTAGTCACTTACTCGACTTCTGGTCGTTGGGTGCACAGGAGGTCATTGGAAGTGCTAATAGATGCTGCTCCTGGCAACTGCCAAGATGACGGCTGGCAAGATGGCAGCTGGCAAGATGGTGGCTGCCAGTTTGCAGTGTACGACACGGCTGCACGTGCGCACGACAGCTCCTTTGTTCTCCCTGGGTTCTGTTCAGCTGTCTTTGTTGGTTTATTCACTTTTTTGTTGCTTTGCTTTTCTTTCCTTCCATCAAGAAGCTGTTTTGCAGCAGTTTTGATTCAAGCTCTGCAGTGCAGTTGATCACTGCTCCGGCTCTGACGTGAGAGGTGAGCTGGGGTGGTCCCACGGGGGCTTATGCTGGTTGTATCTCGGGTTCTGGTTGCTGTGGAAGGTGCGGGGATCTGCTGCCCGCTTAGGATGTGGAGTTCTGGAGTTGCTTACTCCACGTCTGGTCGCTGGGTATGCAGCTGGGCGGCCAGCTTAAAGGCTTAAAGGTCACTGTGGCCACGGCTCCACGGCTTGGCACCGCAGCCATGTGGCTGGGCTTTCTGGGGTCTCTCCCTAGGCAGCTTTCTGGGGTCTCTTTAGTTGTAGTTCAAATTTCGTTGTTTTGTTCGCTTTTTTCTTCCATCAAGAAGCTGCTTTTTGGCAGATTTTATTCGAGCTCACAGCACCTAAGGAGAGGTGTTTCACTCCGACACCCTCTTCCATAATAATTTTCGGTCATTACTGATCATATGACTAAAACAACTAAGCTACCTGGGAATGTGAGTACCTGGATTTTCCAAGTACTTTGGAGAAATCAGATCAGGGAGAAGGGATTGAGATGATTGCTAGTTAGACAACTTGCAGTGTCTATTACGCTGTTGTAAAGTACCTGACAAAAGGAATGAACATGCTGGGCATGATGGTGCACACCTGTAATCCTGGTACATGAGAGGCTGACTCACAGGTTTGAGACCAGTCTCAGGAATTTAGCAGGACCCTCAGCAGCTTAGTGAGACCCTGTTTTAAAATAAAGAATAAAAAATAGGACTGGGTTGTATCCCAGATGTAGAATGCCCCTGGGTTCAATCCCCAGTACCGCAAAAAAAATCAAAACAAAACTCCAGGAGTTAGTTCTCAGATTCAGCCTGCCTCTTACCCTGGGGTCCAACAGTGGCCCGCCTTTATGGCCAAAGTCTTCCAAAGTCTGGCAAAGGTGTTAAACATCAACTGGAAATTGCACTGTGCCTAAAGGCCATAGAGCTCAGGGCAGGTAAAAAGGATAAATAGGGCTTTAAGGAAACTGAATAAATTGGTTATAAAAACAGGTGAAAGTTGGGCCAACCTTCTTCCCTTTGCCCTCGTTAGGGCCAGGTGTACTCCCTACCAAGAAGGTTTCACCCCTTATGAGATCATGTTTGGGAAACCACCCCCTATCCTCCAAAGTTACATGCATGAAATAGAAATATCTAACCACATCCTTCTTAAGTCTCTACGGGCCTTTCAATGGGCCCCAAAGGCCATCCACCGGACCGTACAAGATGCTGATCCCCAGCTTGCCTCTGAGCCTGTCCACAAATTCCAGTCTGGTGACCTGGTCTGGGTTAACAGGATCCCAACACAGACTTTGGAACCCAATCTCTTAGGATGATGAGTCCACGATGTGACTCAGGCCAATAGAACCAGTGGGGAATGTTATGGAATAACTTGAGGCCCTAACCTTAACATAAGTAACACCATGTTGCTACCCTAGGTGACCCAGCTAGTCACACATAACTGCTTGTTTGGCTTCTGTAATTTCTGCTTGACTATGAGTCCTGCAGGAATAGCCCATTAGGAATTTTCCATCCTTGCCACAACCAGGATGTATATAATAGAAGGATCCATCTTTGTCATAACCAGGATATGTGTGTAATAGAAGGGGTTTACGAGATTTGTTGAGCTTACATACAATACTGTTTTATGGCTTCTGAATGTCATGCTTGGCTACCACCCCTGCTGGGTCACCTTGATGTGAGAACCTAAACCTTTCACCCCAAGCTTGTGGTTTGTTTGTATAAAAGTAGCCCAAAATGGCCATTCAGCATTGCACTTGAATTCAGTGCCCAGTGTAGTCCCGGCCAGTTAATAAAGACTTTTTTTTTTTGGCTATTTTTGAGTCTGAGTGGTCTTTCCTGGTGGTCCTACCTCATAACAGTAGAATGTCCCCGAGTTCAGTACCCAAATCAAAAACAAAAAAAAACTAGAGAGATAAAGATATTTTCAGGTATGCCATATTTAAAACTTATCCCCACAAGCTGGACATGGTGGTGCACACCTGTAATCACAGTACTTGGTAGGCTGAGAGACCCTATTTTTTTGTTTTCTGCTCTTTTTTCTTTTTTAGTATTGGGAATTAAATGCAGGGACATTCTATCTCCAAGATACACCCCTAGATCTTATTATTTTTGTTTTTGAAACAGTCTTGCTAGGTTGCTGAGAGTCTTGCTATGTTGCTGAGGTTATCCTCCTGTCTCAGTCTCCCAAGTATTGGGATTATGGGCATATGCCACAATGCCTAGCTAAGATCCTGTTTCAAAATAAAAAATAGAAAGGGCTGAGGGTGTAGCTCAGAGGTGATAATTATATTTGGAGGCTGAGGTGAGGTTGAGGGTATGCATATGTCATGTTAGGGATGGAGCCAAATAAATTATCTGAAGCCTCAACTCCCATAGCAGGAAGTCACTGCTTTGAGGTTTGAATACTACAGCAAAGGAGATGATTGGAAAAGTAATAAATTAACTCCTTCAGGACACTGAGATTTGAATGAATAAGAATTTGGAGCACAGAAATGCTAATTTTCATTTAAAGACAAGTGGCAAAACTTGACTTTTTAAAAATTATTATTTTGTGGCACTGCGGATTGAACCCAGAGGCATTTTACCTCTGAGCTATACCCCCAGCACCATTTTTTTTAAAATTTTGAAATAGGGTCTCACTAAGTTGCAGAGGGCTTCACTAAGTAGCTAATGTTGGCTGCAAACCTGTGATCCTCCCGTCTCAGCCTCCCAAGTACTGAGATTACAGGTATGTGCCACCACGCCTGACTAAAACTTGACTTTTTAAACTATATGCATAGCTGGGTATGGTGGCCCATGCTTATAATTCCAGTACTTGGGAGGCTGAGACAAGAGGATTGCAGGTTCGTGGCCACTAAGTAATCCTCAGCTACTTAGTGAGGCTCTGCTACTTAGTGAGACCCTGTTTCAAAATAGAGACTAAAAATAGGGCAGGGAGTTTAGCTCAGATGTAGAATGCCTCCGAAACTTAGTAAGACCCTGTTTCAAAATAAAGAATAAAAATAGGACTGGGGGTGTAGCTCTCAGAGATAGAAGGCCCCTGGGTTCAATCCCCAGTACTGCAAAAAAAAAAAAAAAAAAAAGGACTGGGGGCGGAGCTCAGAGGTACAATGCCCCTGGGTTCAATCCTTAATACTGAAAAAAAAAAAAATTAGGGGGTGTAGCTCGGAGGTAGAAGGCCCCTGAGTTCAATCCCCAGTGCCTCAAAGTAAATAAATAAATAAATAAATAAATAAATAAATAAATAAATATTTTTAAAAGAAACTGGGCATGGTGGCACACGCTTGTAATCCCAGCATTTGGGAGGCTGAGACAGGAGGATCTGGGTTCGAGGCCAGCCTCAAGCTACCTAGTGAGGCACTCACTCCGAAACTTAGTGAGACCCTGTTTCAAAATAAAGAATTAAAAATAGGGCTTGGGGTATAGCTCAGAGGTAGAATGCCCCTGAATTCAATCCCCAGTACCACAAAATAAATTAATTAATTAAAATTAAAATTAAAAAAAGAAAGAAAGATGAGTATCAGTGAAGATGTGAAGAAAAAGGAAATTCCTACACATTGTTGGTGGTATTGTAAATTAACACAGCCATTTTGAAAAATTATATGGGATTTTCTCAAAAAAACTAAAAGTATAACTACTATATGACCCAGCAATCCCAATAGTGGATATATCCCCAAAGGAATTGAAATTGGTGTGTTGAAGAGACGTCTGTACACTCATGTGCACTGTAGCACTGTTCGCAATAGTCAATAAGTGGAAGCAACCTAAGTGGCCACCAACAGGTAAATAGATTTTTAAAATGTGTTATATACACATAATGAAATACTATTCAGCCTTAAACAAAACAAAACAAACAAACAAACAAACAAAAAAACTGAGCTGTGCATGGTGGCACACACCTATAATCCCAGTACTTGAGAGGCTGAGACAGGAGAATCACAGGTTTGAGGCCAGCCTTAGCCACTTAGCAAGACCTTAGCAACTTAGTAAGACCCCATTTCAAAATAAAAGTAAAGTAGGGCTGAGGGTGGGTCTCAGAGGTAGAATGCCCCTGGGTTCAATCCCCAGTAACACACACACACACACACACACACACACACACACACACACACACACAACCAGGAAATTCTGTCATTTGCAACAACATGGATGAGCCTAAAGGACATTATTTTGCTAAGCAAAATAAGCTAGGCACAGAGAGACAAATAAATACTGTATAATCTGACTTATATGTGGAATCTGAAAAAGTCAAACTCATAGAAGTAGAGAGTACAACGGTTGTTACCAGAGGCTTGGAAAAGGGGATGGATAAAGAAAGGGAAGACATTGGTCAACAGGTACAAGATTTTTCATTAAGACAAGAACAAATTCTGGCATTTTCTTGCACAGTGTGGTGACTGTCATTAATGTGTATTTCAAAATAACTAAAAGAAAGAATTTTAAATGTTCTTACCAAGCTGGGAATGTTGGCGCATGCATGTAATCGCAGTACTTGGGAGGCTGAGACAGGACACAGCCAAACTCAGCTACTTAGTGAGACCCTGTTTCAAAATAAAGAATAAAACTAGGGCTGGGGGTGTAGCTCAGAGGTAGAATGCCCCTGGGTTCAATCCCCAGTACCAAAAAAAAAAAAAAAAAAATAGGGCTGGGGGTGTAGCTTGGAGGTAGAATGCCATGGGTTCAGTTCTCAATGCTGCAAAAAAAAAAAAAAAAAGATTCTTACCAGGGAGAAATGATAAATATTCAAGGTGATAGATATGCTAATTAGCCTAAATTGATTAGTCAACAATGTATACATATATCAAAACATCACATTGTAGCCCATAAATACTATACAATTATTATTTGTCAAGTAAAAATAAAACATACAGTTGGGTGTGGTGGCACATGCCTATAATCTCAGTACTTGGAGGCTGAGATAGGAGCATCGAAGATTCACAGCCAGCCTCAGCAACTTAGCAAGACCCTATTTCAAAATAAAAATAAAACAGGGTTGGGGTGTCACTAAGAGGTAGAATGCCCCTGAGTACAATCCCCAGCACCAAAGATATAAATAAATAAATAAATAAATCTATTTTAAATTTTGTGTTTGTGTGGTACTGGAGATTGAACCCAGGTGAGCTCTACCTCGGAGCCACATCTCCAGCCTTTTTTATTTTGAAACTAGGTCTTGCTAAGTTACCAAGGCTGGCCTCAATTCTACAATCCTTTTTTTTTTTTTTGTGGTACTGGGGGTTGAACTCAGGGGCATTCTACCTCCGAGCTACACCCCAGCCCTATTTTTTATTCTTTATTTTGAAACCGAGTCTCACTAAGTTGCAGAGTGCCTCACTAGGTAGCTGAGGCTGGCCGCAAACCCGGATCCTCCGGTCTCAGCCTCCCGAATGTTGGGATTACAAGCGTGCGCCACCACGCCCGGCTTTCTACAATCCTCTTATCTCAACCCCCCAAGTACTAGAATTACAGGCATGGGCCACCATGCCCGGTTAAAAATCTTTTAATCCTAGGAGAGCCAGGCTTGGTGGCATACGTTTGTAATCCCAGCATTTGGGAGGCTGAGACTGGAGGATCCGGGTTCGTGGCCAGCCTCAATGACTTCGTGAGACTCTCTGCAACTTAGTGAGACCCTGTTTCAAAATAGACAATAAAAAAATAGGGCTGGGGCTGTAGCTTGGAGGTAGAATGCCCCAGGTTCCATCCCCAGTACCAGAAAAAAAAAAAAAA
>PVLC010050245.1:0-10168 GCA_004027655.1 Graphiurus murinus | reverse complement strand
TTAACATTTATTAATTAACCTTAGTAACCTTATCCTCTAGAATAGATACCATGCCATAAGACAACAGAGTTTGAAGATCTCATGCCAAAAGAATAATCTATTCTCAAAGGCCACACATTCACACAAAAAGTGCTAAATACTTTTTGCAGGTTGACAAAATGATGAAAATAAACCTTCATGTTTTCTCCACAATCCCATTCAATGTTATTCTATCCCTCCCTTCTCTCCTTTTCTCTTTCCTTCCTTCCTTCTGTTCACCTTCCAATACAATAAAATGCATTACCAATTTTATTGGCTAATTCTTGCCTCATATTACAATAAAAAGAATGCCTTTGATAAAAATCACACATGTAGGTTTCACAAAAGGTTGATTCTAGAGTACTGACGTGCTCCCATGTCCATTGAGTTTTACATAGAACGAGTTGGTCCTATACCTCCCTGAATGGAAAGCTGTGGGGAAACAAACTATCAACCCTGCAAATTCACTGGGTTTACTTTTGGTAAAAGTAAAATGTAAGAAGTAAACACCCTAAGTCTGGGAAGGATGATTTTTTAATAAAACAAATAAAAGCCTCCACCCAGTACAGTAATTGCATTTTATTCATGCATCTGTCTATTGTTTATTCCTGAACTGATATTTAAATAATCAAAGTGACCTAAACAGAATAAGGAGGCAGGCAGACAAGGTGGACAAATAGGAACAGCAAAGGTCAGCAGGGACACTTAGAGCTGGTCAGTGTCGCCAGCAGGTGAGGAGTGATGAGGTCAGGAGCCAGCTGCTCCCTCTTCCTCTATGAGTTAAATACAGGGGAGGGCAAGGGATGTCACTTTGCAAATGTCTACTGATGAATGGAGAAGTCTGTACTTTGCAAAAATTTTTAAGAAAAAGGGCATAAAACAACATGTGCATTGATTCCATTTTATAAAAGAAAACAAAGCAAGATGACAAAACACGTGTGTCATATGCATGGCAAAGAGGTTGGAGAAAGACACACACTGAGTTATTCAGGGTGGTTTGAGGTCAGGGGTTGGTGAGTGGGCATTTGGGGGAATGAGTGGTCTTTGACTTGACTTTTTAAACTTCTGGGAAGTATATAAAGGAAAGAAAGGGGGAGGAGGTGAGAAGCGAACAGGCAGAGCCGGAGGGTAAACGAGTATGATCTGGATTTGGAGGCAATGCCTGTTGCAGTTCATTTTGCCCCTCAGGACCCTCCGGGGGTTGGATCCAGCATAGCCACATATACAAAAATCAAGCCCCTTATGTAAAATGACATAATATTTGCATGTAACCTGTGGATATCCTCCCATATAGTTTAAAGCATCTCTAGATGACTTACCATACCTAACACAAAGTAAATATTATGTGAATAGGAAAAAAGGTTGGTACACATTCAGTACAGACACAATTCCCCCCTCCCCTGTATTTTCAATCCGCCATTGGTTTTATCTGAGGTGGTGGCACCCTTGGATATGGAGGGCTGACTGTATTTAGGTCAAACAACCTTCCCCTGTGGCGTCGCTATCCATTGTATCTGCTGTTACCCTGCTCCCTCTACCCATGTCTCCTAGCATCTTGCCCTGGGAAGAAAGGAAGTTACTAAACCCAAGTCTCCCTTTCTAAGTTCTAGAGCTCCTCTGACTCTAGAACATTCCTTGTGTGCTTGTTTGGCAGAGAGTTGACAGCATGATTTCTGGTAGTCCTAGGTAGGACTAGAAATTCCAGAAAAATATCCCACGGTCATATCCTAACTCTGATGCAGAAAGCACAATATCCATCTTCCAGGGCATGTAGAATTAGGGAAAGAAAAATTCAAGAACCAATAGGCATGACAGTTTAAACAAGTGCTTTATATAATAGCTAGAAATGGGAACAGGGGCTGTATTTTCTCTGCAGAATATATATCCATGTGTCTGCCTGCCTGCCTGCCTCCCTTCCTTCCTTCCTTCCTTCCTTCCTTTCTCTTTCTTCTTTCAGACAGAAAAATAAATGGCATTTGAAAACAAAAGAATATTCTGGCACTAGCTTCAAGAGAGTTCCTAACTTCTATTTCATCAAATTCCTTTAAATGGGAAGCCCAGCTAAGCAGAGGGGCCAGGTTGTTTAGCTTTCCACCTGGCATTTCTGTAGGGCTCCACCTATAACCCTTTGAAATCCAAAAGGAATTTTCCCTGATCTGAAACCAACAGCACTGGGTCCCTGAATTTTGGGCTCTATTAAGCCGGCCTCACACACAGAAGGACCATGTGGAGATGGGGTCAGAACAAAGGTGGGATCAGAAGGAGAGCCAGGCTGCACAATGAGGTCCAGCAGAGGCAATGCACAGATGATGTCACAGCACAATAAGGGAGCTCAGATAGCTTTGAAATAAACCCCAGGTGCTAATCCTTTATGGGGGAAGGAAATGATCTGTGTATGAGAAAGGTTAAATGTTGTTTCCAAGAGAACTAAGCAAAATGCTGATTTTATTTTTTATGACATATCTGTTCATTGTGTTTTTTTTCTGGGAGAGGTATATTTGCAATATCTGTACTCATTAATACAGATTGAATGCCTGAATTTCACCAGGGGGATTAGAGCAAGAACTTGAAGGAAACCTCCAGGGTGGACAGCCACTCAGAGACTGGCTACCTTAGTGGACCTGGTGCTAGAAATCACATGGATTCACCCAAGAAGTAGAAAAACCTCTAAGTAACCATCAATTCATTCTGCAAAGGGTTTTTCTAAGGAGCTGCACAATTTATTAGGAATGGGGGACAGAGGAGGTAGGATCGAACAGTTCAGAAAAGGGGCTATGGTGATCACCCAAGAGGTTCTTAACTAACTCCTGACCCTTGTGGGGCAGAATAGAGACAATCTGAGGTTAGAACTCCCCGGGTGTGCGTATGCATGCCCATATAGCGTGTGTGCAGAGTGTGAGTGGGAGGGGTGGGGATGCTTGGCGGGAAGGCTTCTCACCATTTCTCTTCTTTGCTTCTTCCTTTGTCGCTTTCTGCTGTGCCATTACATTCTGGGGTGAGCGTCTCCCTGAGCTGGGCTTCCCTGATTCGTTGCTGATGACAGAGCCATCCTCACTGGGCGACCTGCTGGAGGTAACCATAGCAACAGGGGAGACAGTAAGTTTCAACTAGAACAGCCGCCTCGCCTCTCAAGGTTATTTTATTTGCACAGTTTAATGTTTGTGGCCTTTCATTCCATTACTGGTAAAGAAGAAATAATACAGGAAAAGAAGAAAACAAAACCCACCCACGCTGCCTCACGGGCGAGGCAGCTGGGTGCTCTGAAGTACATTCACCCACGCTGGGCTCTGCAGACAAGCTTGGAGAGCGTGGCACCCAGATGCAGCCCTTAGTCCCGCCAGTTCTGTTAACCCCCAGTGACCATGGAAACGGTGGTGGCGGCATTCGTGCAGCATGCCCTCCTTTCAACGCGGAGCACTTTGGATGCTGAGCGTTTGGATCACATGGGTATCTTCAGACCTGCACAAAACATGGATCTCTGGCTTTTCTCTTCATGACAAAAGCCTTGACTGCTAAGGATTGAGTCACCACACTACTTGAGGTCTTCACTCTGTCAGTCTCTCTCTCTTTCTAACAGTGGAAACTAGTCACCATTCATATTTTGAAATAAGCAACTTGAGCGATTTGTTCCTTCGGGAAACACTTTTTAGGTGCCATCTTTGTGGCAGGCATTGGGCCAGGGAGATAGGTTTAGACACTCTGATAAAACTCCACACCGAGAGCTCCCATCCGGAGCAGCTTCTATGTGCCAAGGACTGTGCTGAGTGCTTCCCAAAGTGGTCATGAATCATTTTCATGATCTCTTGATTCGGTGACAGCCAGTCTTGTTCAGCAAGTGAGGAATGTGAAGCTCATGTCAGTGGAGAGTACTCTCCAGGGCAGAGCTGGGCAGTGGCCAGTCAGCCTGGAAGCCAGGGACATCCCTCCACCCACACCCCAGAACACCTCCTTCACTGTCTTCACAGCAGCCCCAGGTGAGGGCGAGCCATGGGCCTTCTTTCCTTCCATCAGGGCTAGACTCTTGCCTTCTGGAACTCGGTAGGAGATGGACTCTCAAGTTGACACTCCCTGGTCTCAGATCATGCCAGCCTAGAAGGTGAACTGAGCACAAAAAACCAGCTACCTCTCCTCTTGGAATACATCCAGGAGGCAGATACCTGGGGACTTCTTATTCTACTGTTAATTGTCCACATTTAGAAAGCACTGGCATCCAGCCTCTATAATGGAAAATTGACTGAAATGAATGCCCTTGACCAGTAGGTAACCGGCTTCTCAGGTGGAGGCTGTGCGCCTTTGTAGACAGACACTCTTCTTCCTCCTCTTCTCTCCTTCCTCCTCCTCTGCTGGGAGTTTATAATTCTCAGTTCTATACACTAAAAGCCACCAACAGTAAAAGTTGGGACACCTATAGGATAAGGCAAGTCTAAGTTTGGAAAATGTTTAATATATTCTTTCTTTGGAGATTCTTAATGCACATTAGCGTATAAAAGGCTCTGATCAGTTCTGTTGTAAATAGACTCTTCCAGTTCCACTTAATGCAGTATTTCCCAATTTATCTGGCCATAAATCTTTCACTACAAAACCTTTTAACACACTATAAAACTAGCGATAGAAAGAATGTAGTCTGGGAAAACATGTATCATGCATTAGTTTATTGAATGCATATTATTATTTATCCAACAGTTATTTGATCGTTGAGTGGTAGATGTACAATACACACAGAGAGAAGACATATGCCCCTGGATGGTTTTCAGAATCTCGTGGATAATGGCACCCACTCTCCCAGCTGGTTTTATTGGAACAGAAAGGCTTTCACTTAGGTCTAGAAGGAAAGGGAAGGAAAGAAAAGGCCTCTTTGTAATCTATTTTATATTTGCAAACTACTTAATGATTTTCATACCTTTTTCCTCATTGGATCCTGAAGCAATTTTATGACTCCTGTTCTTATTCCAAGAAAAGATGCCAATGAGCAAATTTCTGTAGAGAAAAACCCAACTCTGCTTTCTTCTTTGTGTGTTTGTAAAGGTCTGTTTACATGCAGTCATGAACTTAAACTCCTAGTCAAAAATGCAGTGAAGTAGGTGTGTGTGTGTGTGTGTGTGTGTGTGTGTGTAGTGTGTAGAGAGAGCATTTTTGAAAGCAAAAAAAGTGACACTTGTGGGGTTGCAGTTTTAGACTATTGAACTCAATGGTCTCCATTCTGAAGATATGAATAGACATGTAGCCTAGAATAGTCTTTGGGGGCGGGGGGAACTAATCAATTGCTGAACGATTATGGCCAATCACCAATTTAAGGACTGTTTCTAAATGTCTGTCCCTATGGAATTGATTCTCCATCCCAGCCATAGAGGCCAACAAAATAGCATCACCAAAACACCCGACTGAAACAAAAATATCCACAATACCCATCAGGCTATCTGGAAGTGGTTGAATCCTCAGATTTCTGTTTTAAAATAAGTTTAAAAATTGAAGCATATTCATAATTGTTGATTCATTGGTTTCCTCTATTTTTCATTTGTGATACTTTTTTTGTGGTATTAGGGATTGAACTCAGAGATGCTCTACCACTAGGCTACACCCTATTTTCACTTTTTATTTTGAGATAGGGTCTCACTAAATTACTCAGGCTGGTCTTGAACTTGTGATCTTCCTATCTCAGCCTCCCAAGGACTGAGATTACAAACATGTACCACTACACCCTGCTTTATTTGTAAAACTTTTCAGATCATTGAAGAGATCCATTCTGGGAGGTCCTGCAGTCCTTATCTAGCTGGAATGAGGAAACAGACATGACAAGACAGGGAAACTAGAAACATGATTCATGATGGGCTTCCTCCTGATTTGGTGTTTAAAGTCTTCCCAAAAGATCACAAACTTCTATGATAAGCTATATTTGAATGAACAGAGCTGAAGTTTCTCCCATGGCCTGGGCAATGATGCAGTCAGCCCTTAGTAAAATTACATTTTTATAGAAAAATAATGAAGCAAACATAGAATTCATGCAGCAGCACAGATATTTATTATTCTTTGGATTTAAAATGTCCCCCAAATCTCATTTGTTGCCAGTGCAGCCAGGTTTGGAGGTGGGGAATGATTGGAGGATGTGGGTCACTGGGGTATGGCTTTGGGGATTGTATTTATCTTTAGTCCCATCTTCTCTCTCTCTCTCTCCACCATGAGCTGAGAGCAGGTTTTCCTACTCTGCCATGCCCTAAAACCCTGCTGCTGAGCAGTTTCTGTCTTGAGGCCAGCCAACCATGGACTAAAGCCTCTGAAACCTGTAAAACCACAGACCATACATTTTTCTTCCCCTAAGTTGTGCTTGCCAGGTATTTTGGTCATAGAGACAAAAAAGATGACTAAAAGAGTATCATTCTCTTTATCTATTATTTCATAAGCTAATATTTCTTAATAAAAATTTGGGGACAATATTTAAGTTAGACGCCTTGGTAATCCAAAAGAAATGCGTGTTCTAAATTTTCTTTTAAATACACATTACACATCTTAAATTACTCAAATTAAATAGATGGAAACGAATTTTTATTCTTCCTGGAAGTGCTATGTTAATATCCTAATTTTAGCAATCCTCTTTCTTTTCAGTGTCTTTTAAATATAGGTGATAAATAAGTTGCCAATATGCCTTTATTGTATTTGGCAAAGATCATAATGAGGATAATTGCTGTAGGTAATATTATTTGCAAGTCAATTCAGATAAATCATCAATTGCTTCTCTGTACATTTCAGCTCTGCTCTGCTCAGTCTCCAGTAGTGGCCCCAATTTGTTCCTGCCTCTCTGTAACCAAGCTTTGGGGAGCATTCTCCCATACCTTCTCTGAACTTGACAACTTTGGCCAACAGGACAGTAACAAACAAGTCTAAAATGAGATTTGAGAAATGCTTGCATTCAGGGGCTTGTTTTCTTACTGCCCTGGAACCCTGAAACTGCCTTGTGAGAAAGCCAGGGCTAGCCTGCTAAAAGACCAGGTGGAGAGAGGCCTCGGTTACCTGGGCCACCCCAGAGAAGGCTATCAGCAGCAAGTCAGCCTGGCTGACTTGAACTCCTTCACCTGACTGGAGATGCACAAGTAAGCCCAGCTGAGATCCGCCAAGCCTGGCTCAGACTGGAAGAACCACCCCACTGAGCTCAGCCCAAACTGCTGCCCCACCAAATCAGGAGCTAAATAAATGGTGGTTTCAAGCTATTAAGCTTTGGAGTGGTTTGTTATGGGTCAATAAATAACTAATGTACATTCATTCAGCCTTCTTTCCTACACAAACTGAGATACAACACTCTGTTCCTCTGAAACTCTTTTGGAGGTACCAAGAGCCTCTGGAAGAAAATACAGCCTTGATGCTTGACTCTACTACAAAATTTGTGTATCTGCTTTAGTTGATCCCTCTTTGCTCCTCAAACTACTTCCTTCTGTTGGCTTCTTGGCTTCCACTCTCTTTGTCCTCACATCTTTCTTCCTGACACTTTTCAGTTCTCTTGCTAATTCCTCCTCATTTTCTGGACCTCAAGTCACTTCAGTGTTCCAGGGTTCAGTTCTTGGATCTCTTTGCTTCTCTATCTGTACTCTCTGAGGGACTCCCTTCCAGTCATCTCTGAGCTCCAGACACATATGGTTAATGAGTTCTCAACACCTCTATTGGCATATCTGTAGGTATCTGAAACTCTCCATGCCCACATCCAAACTCTTGATCATCCCCTAAAAACATCCTCCAGGCCTCTCCAGCACAATAAATGAAAAATTCTGTCCTCTCTATTTCCATATCCCATAATGATCTACTGACAAATCTTATCAGCTCTTCCTTCAAAGTATTTCCACAATCCAACCACTTTTCAGACCACCATGGCCACGGTCCTCACTCCCGTCTCTCACCTGGGCCAGAGCCAGAGCATCCTCCAAGTCTCCTGCCTCCACTCTGGATCCCTACAGGCTGTTTTCCACCTAGAGCCAGAGTGAGTGCTTAAGTCACATAATGCTATCACTATTCTCAAACCCCTCCAATGACTTCTAGTCTTTATTCACAACAAAATTCCAGTCCTGATGCTGATCTTTAAAGCCTGACATGATCAACCATAGGCAATATCTCTGACTCATATACTACTACTTCCTAGTCCACACCAGTCTCCTTGGCCCTCTTGCTCTTCTTTAAGCACATAAAGAAGTTCCCTTCTCTGGGCTTTGCACATGCTGTTCCATCTGCTTGGAATGTTCTTCCCGCAGACAGCCTCATGGCTGATACCTCATTTCAATGAAGTCTTTCTGAACTCACTTATCAGAGAGGTCTTTCCTGGCTCCCTATATAAAATAGCACCACACCCCTGCGCGCGCGCGCGCTCTCTCCCCTCCCCCCCCCTCTCTCTGTCTCCTCACTGTGCTTTGGTTTTCTTCTTTGAACTTATCTCCTGATTTAGCAATAGATAAAACTTACCTATATCTCTATTTATCATCTATCTCTCCCCACCAGATTGTAAGCTTCATGAGAACATAAACTTTGTCTTGTTCACTGAAGTATCCCCAGTTCCTGGCAAAGAGCAAACAATTTACATGTGCTTTTGATAAATGGAGGGAAAGAAGGAAGGAGGCAGGGAAGATGTGGCTCTTCCAACCTCCGTAGTGGTCTCAAATAATGGAGAAGGTTGCCAATGAGTGCTGGTTTTGCCAGTCAAACAGGGCTGCCATTGGGGTTCATTACCTCTTCATGAGGCCATTGCAAAGACTTTACAATGAGTCTCTTGGCCTCTAACCTGACCTCCCTCATCTCTCATCCACCTGACTATCAGAGAAGTCCTTGGAAAATGCAGGCTGGATGTCGCCATCTCCCTAAAGAACTTTCGGTGGCTTCCCATTGCCTAGAAAATCAAGGTCAGTCTCCTTAGCGTGGCAGTCAAGACCATGCACGACCTTCCTCCATCTCTGGTTTTATCCTTCACTATATCCCAACCACTGTAAACTCCAGGGAAGCTCACCATTCAGAGGACATACCCATCCCTCTTCTCTCCTGATGAGTATTTTTACTCTTCTCACATGCTCAGACTGCACCACCCTCAAAGTTCAGCTGAAACAACCTGCTCCATGATGTCCCCTGGGTGGCATTAAGTTCTCCCTCCTCTGTTTGCCACAGCATTTTACTCAGGCCCCATGCAGGCACCAGCACATCGTCATGCTTGGTAGTCCATTATTATCTCCATCTCCTCCATCACGAGATATTTGGGTTCAGGAATCAATAATATGTGTTTCTACTGTCCTCCTAATGCCTGTCAAAGCACCCTTTTCATAGTAAAAACTCAATAAGTGGTTTTGACTGAAATCAGAAACTCTATTTAGCAACTGCCAGATAAAATACAGCTATCCTGAATCAAAGGCACTGCTTTTAAGGGATGATAAAAACATAAGTGTGACATCAGAGACAAATTTGTTAGGGTCAATAGAGGAACTACCCCTCTGCTGTTGTGGTTGATCCATGATATTGAAATCTCACAAAGCTTGGTCTCCTTTTCAATATTCCAAATGAGCATGAAGGGGAATTCTGAAAGAGAACAATAGCTGCTCTCTCTATCCGTAATTTCTCTTGCTGACGTGGAGAGGCTGAAATTGGACCCATGCCTACCTCTTTCTCGTCTCAGTGGACTTGGCCGTCTTGATGGTGCTCCCGTCCTGAACAATGTCTCTCTCTTGAGGCGCATCTCTAACAGGCAGGGGGAGGACCACCGTTTCCTGAGTCACGGGGATGACCTCCTCGTCCGCCCCTTGCTGGCCCAGGTGCTGCTTGGCGTAGTCAAAGCCTTGCACGGGCTGCAAAGAGGACACAGATTTGTGGTCATGTTTCTAGAGAAGCGTCTCTAACAATGGCTATAAGGGAAAATAGGCAGGAAAATGCATGTGGCAGGACGTCCTTAGTTTTCAGATGAACAAGAGTTAACTCAAATCCCCATTGTTATTTCTGTCTTGCAAAGTCAAAATCTGTTTTAATTCCTCTCAGGTACAGAATCTCTACAGATAGGACTTGCTCAGAAAAATGAAGAGCCTGAACAAAATGCAGATAGGTGTATGAGAACAAACTTCTTTGAGATACTTTAGACCATTTAAGTCAATGGATACTGCTAATTAGAAACAATTCTTAGCTGGGCGTGGTGGCGCAC